>KN824982.1:0-43124 GCA_000827395.1 Paxillus rubicundulus Ve08.2h10 | reverse complement strand
CGCGCCGAACACTTGATCAATAGCCCTAACCCTAACCCTCTATTATTCAATATGTGCTAACCCTCGTCTTAAACTTACAAATTGAACTCCGATGCATTCTGATGCACTGGCATGACTTAGATATTTGAGCTTTGACGAGCGATCTCATTACACCGAAAAATGCTTCAGGAATCAACATTATGTATGTACAATCTCAGGATTCTCACAGGACGAGGGTTAGGAAACCTCGGGATAGGGTTATGAATACTGCCTGAGATTATACATACATAATGTTGATTCCTGAGTAATGAGATGGCTCGTCGGAGCTCAAATATCTAAGTCATGCCAGACATTGCCAGTGCATCGGAATGCATCGGAGTTCAATTTGTAAGTTTAAGATGAGCACATATTGAATAATAGAGGGTTAGGGTTAGGGCTATTGATCAAGTGTTCGGCGCGCAGCGCCGTTGAGGTTAGTTCGCTGCCGTCCTTCTACACCGTTCACGTGACGAAAAGCGAAAAGCACAAGCACAAGCAAAAGCGAAAAGCGCCAACTCTGAGCTCCCCTATTGTGTATCCACGACACTGACTTCAGGCTAAGTTGTTGAGTATTGTGTGCAGCCCAATTTCGTCAAAGTGGTGTGAAAAGTACTGATAGTACACTGTATTCCTATGCTTTGGCCTTCTCTACTCTGCTGAGCTTCAAAGGGATGTCGACCTTGTTTGCCTCCGCGGACGCAGCCCATTCGTGGAATCCCACTGATGAAAACCAAAACGCAACTTCACAGATCCAGGCTGTACTGGTATGTACCATCTACATTAGAGGAACCGATGGGGCTTCGCTTTGAACCACCGTGACCTTCAACAGCAACCTGGTAAGTACTAGTTAGTACCCAGCAGTGGCGGCAATTCGCGGGTTACCCAAAAAAGGCATTGGTTTGTATTTCCGAATTTGCAATGGAGACCCCCACAACATGTAATAGCTTCAAGGGATAGGTAGACTACAAGTGATCACCCGCTCTCGTCCTTCCCAAGAGCGCCCATCAAGACCGTCGCCCTCCCCGATAGACCCCACCACCGCGAGACCGTCCATACAAGACACAAGCCCTGCTTCAATCAGGTCACATACCTCAAGATGCCAAACAACCTAGTGCGGTCGATCCCTGCATGGGTGCTCTCTAGTGGCCTGAAAGCTTGTGGCCTCATCCTCTTGCTTTCGCTAGCAAGAGGAGCGGTGTGGTTGGTTAACATGGTCATCGTTGCTCCCATCTCGGACCCGCTCAAGAACATGCAAGGGCCTGAGGCCTTGTTCCTCCAGAATCATTTCAGAGAGGTTATGGAGTAAGTCATGTGGTTTGTCATCGAAAGATAAGGTCTTATTCTATACATTGGTAGCCCTACGCTTTCTCCGGATACACACGAGAATTGGGTCAAGGCTTACGGGAAGACTTTTAGGTTCCATGGATTTGGCCGAGTCAGTGGATAGCTATCACAGCTGACCTGCACTGACTAAACGTACCCCCACAGCACGACTATCGCCTTTTCTCTATCGACTTTAGGGTGATATCACATATCCTCAACTCCCCCGCGTATGAAAAACCATGGCAAACTCGCAGCCTTCTCTCGAGGCTCTTTGGGCGAGGTAGTCCACAACCTGTTGCAATTTGTGTAAGCTTATCGCGCCTTAGGTGTTTTTGCTATGGAGGGCGAGGAGCATAAATCACTGGTATGACTTTGCCTTAAATGGCTCGTATTTGTAGCTTAATACGAATCTTCATGACCTAGCGGAAATTGATTTCACCCGCATTTTCGACACGATCCGTCAAGGCTATGACACCCATTTTCTTCCAAAAGGCAGAAGAACTCCGTGACCGCTGGGAATATTTGACAGCAAGGCCTACATCCATCGATCGCGAGGGCCTCCCTGCACTTCCACCCCCACCGTATTCACCTGCTCGATCTCTCACTGACACCGTACTCGATGTTTCACACTGGTTTTCTCGCGCAGCCTTTGATGTAATCGGGCTCGCCGGCTTTGACTACCACTTCCGCTCTCTCCAGCACGAGTCCGAGGACGTGTACTTGGCATATCGCAATTTGTTCAAAATTGCTGATAGGAATCCAGGACTGAGGGGACTGGTCCAGCTTTATTTCCCTATCCTTGGAAAGATTTGGCCCGATGAAGGGTCCCGTATTCTAAAAGAAAGTCAAGCTGTGATTCATCGAGCTGGGAAAGAACTCATCCAGAGCAAGAAGACTGCCATACTCGCGGAGAAGGCCTCCGTGACGGGTATGATGGAAAAGGATATTTTGACCCTTCTTAGTCGGTGCTACTTTCCCTTGCTACGAGGCAGACGCTGAATGTGCACCATCTAGTCAAATCAAATCTTTTAACGGATCCATTCAAGCGCATCTCCGATGCCGATCTTCTAGCCCAGCTTTCCACATTCCTATTCGCAGGGTCAGACACAACTGCACTTACTATGGCATGGTGTGCGCACCTTCTTTCCTTGCATCCCGACGTCCAGACGCGCCTCCGCGACGAAATTATCTCATTGTCCGCTTGTTCATCAAACAAACAAACGGGGTACTCTCCACAATCTCACGCAGAGGCCATTGATGCTCTCCCTTACCTCGATGCTGTCGTGCGCGAGACCCTCCGGCTGTGCCCTCCTGTTCATGGGACAATGCGTGTCGCTACGCGTGACGACAACATCCCCATCTCTTCCCCAATTCTCCTTCGCAATGGTACAGTCGTCCGAGACGGAGAGACCTTTCGTATACGCAGGGGATCTTATGTACATGTGCCGATTGAAGCATTGAACTTCAGCGAAGACATCTGGGGCCCAGACGCAAGATCTTTCAAGTGAGTAAATATGTGTGCTATTTGGCTGCACTCATGCTAACTACAACCTAAACTCGAAGCCCCAACCGCTGGCTTTCACTGCCGCATACTGCTCGTGTTCCGGCATATCCCGGAATCGCCAACCTGATGACGTTCTCCTTTGGCCCACACGCCTGTCCAGGTTGGAAATTCTCCATTCTCCAGACGAAGATTTTCATGGCGACCCTTCTTCCTGACTTTGTCTTCGAGCCTGCTGCGGACATCCAGAAGTTTAACGCTGTGCTCACACGGCCCTATGTTTACGACCAGTTCGAATACGGCGCACGGCTGCCGTTGAAAGTTGGAAAGTACTATCCATCATAGAGCCCTTTTGCATCAGATTGTTGTACATTGTTAGACAGCCTGTCTCTACTCCCAGTGTCGCCCGTCTCTTCGCAGTTCACTTTTGTTTTTGTTTTTGCGGTAACTCCTCAGTATGATATTTCCTGAATAGACCTGTATCAGTCCTTGCCAGTTTATCTGCGAAGGGCCTAGGCATATTTTCGCAACTGCCCAGCTTGTGAGGTCGACGAATATCAGTTGAATGGCGTGTCAGGTGGGTCCATTGATAGATCGATCACCAAGCCCGAGATATTCTCGTCGTCAGACCCAGACGATAGACTATAAGCTGACGGTGGGGGTGCCGTCCGCTGGGCGACGACACAGGCTTTTGATGGGCTCCCAATCGTGGAGCGCGGAGGACCTGTGACATTACGCAAACCAACATTGCTCAGCCCCAAGTACCCCTTGATACAATGGTTTGGAAAACTTTTCCTTACCTTGGGGCTCGACGATGGTCATGCGGCAAACTCCGGGCGTCCTGGGTGTTGCCTGAGCAAATAGAGGGACGAGCTTGCCAATTTTACACGCTCCACAGACTGTCCAAGAGAGATATTCATCAATCAACACGCTCACCCCGAAGCATTATCGTGCCTAGTGCTTGCACTTACCACATTCGTCTGGTCGTATTGATTTGGAATACCTTCCATAGCTAGGAACAAGCTGGTGAGGGAACCGTAGACGAAGTTTGATCACGCTTACATCTTTAAGCACCTTTCACATTCTGCGGGTGCCGTATTGGATCACATCAGGATCTCCAAGAAAGAAAACAGACTCACTCCATTCGTATGGGTATAAAATCTCGTAGTTATGGCGGGTCTGACGAAGACGGTTGGTACCTTTGTGAGCTATATCATAACTTCTTACAGAAATGTGAATATCTGGACGCTTGCGCATCACTTTGTTTGCCCTAGAAAACGCATGTTCAATAGGCGAGAACAATGCACACAGCCATATGGTTACCATGACTTGAAGAGTTGTCCGTGTCCCTCTTGAGGGTGGTTGTCGATAACCCAGCATGCTAGGTGGCACATTTCGTGAGACATGGTGTTCCGAATTCGTTCTGCAAGGATCAAAGTCAACCCGACGGCGCAGCCAACCCAATTCAAACTCACCATTGCAGTCTAAAATTTTTGCAGCCAGTTCGATCTTTGTGTTATGTATGCCATCACGGGAGCTACAGTTGAAGGACAGTTAACACACCGAGTAATGCTGCAGTTAGTTGTACTCGCCGGTGCCAGCGTGCCCGTCCGGCCGTGGTCAGCAACCGTTTGTTCCATTCTAGGTTAGTATCCTTCGGGAGTTCATCACCAAAGACGTCACGATTGAGCTCAGTAAATAGCTCAGTTGCGTATCGCTCCCGTCGGGCTTGGTCTTCTGCCATCTGTGCCTTTTTTGAAAGCCGGGGCTGTCCGGAAACCCTCGGTGAGGGTTTAGAAACAGTAGCTCGCTTCCTAGGGGACCGTGCTGGTGGGAATAAGATGTTCTCGATGGCATCTTGACCAGAAGCTGTAGATGACTGTCTCGAAGGTTCCTTCGGTGTAGCAAGAGGAAATGCTTTTGAAGCATTCTTGGTGGGCAAGGTGCTTCGAATCGGCTTTTGAGACCCTCGAGGTTCGTCCCTGCGCTAGGGGTAAGTATATGTTCCAGATATGTAAAGGCAATCAACGCACAACACCAAAATAGAATCGTCATCTGAATCACCGTCATTCGCGTCAGCATACAATGGTAAAAACTTCCTTTCAGAGAAAGGGTGGGTAGACTTCGAGCCGGAAGAGCCCTGCTCTGCGGGTCGCTTAACCAGAGAAGACAGCATCACTCGAAGCTCGAGAGAATCACTCGAGTCGCTATCTGTCAACTCAATAACCTCATTGTGTTGAGCTGCAGGTGTCTTGCGAAAGTCGCTTCGTCCTTGGAATGGAGGTACCGACTTCCTGCTACGATGACAAGTCTGGGCTCGAGTGCGACCAAAATGCAACACAATGAGCCCCATACCTGGGACTCGCCTGGCAAATCCTGTGGATGATTAGGACCGAACTCTTGTAAACCTTGGGTATTGCAATAGGCACTTACACGTCTTCTTCGGAACCAGACGATATTTCTATGACCCGCATGAAGAGCCCCCCACTGACACCGGGAGGTGGCAGCCTGAGAGACAAGAGCTCTGACAAGAGCTCCACAACTTACCGTGACCCCTCCTTCTCGCTGTCCGATACCATACTACCCATCGGTGTGCGTATCCGTTGCAATGTGGTATATGAGTTATATGCGCAGCCTTTCGCGCTGACAGGTCTTTACTTTTCAAGTGGATCGAGTCCGAGTCGTCGCAACGCGCAACTGGTGGCACGTGAACCAACAAATAACATCACGTGGACATGCAGCGAGAGTCATATAAGGAATTTTAAGGAAGTAATGGTACCGCCCGCCTAGCTCAATCGGATAGAGCGTCAGACTTTTACGTGCAAGGCGGTGATCTGAAGGCTGCGAGTTCGACCCTCGCGGTGGGCTAATCGTTTTTGTTGCTAGTCCTCTTTTTCTTCCCCTTGTTGAGACCACCTAGTAGCGTCACGATTTGTACTCCAATTTACAGCCTGAGAAACCCCCGAATTGTCGTTGAATCATTGTTCGTATTCGTTACACCTTTCCACAGACGTTCCCACTTCTCCCCATTCAAATCTTTGATATTCTCCCAAAGCACTCTCGGGGCTACACGTCTGGAACCAGATCAGAGCGGCACACAGCGCAAAATCAGCATATCGAGGCGCGTCTCCTTCGAATGGGAAGGCTGTGCCTGGGCGGTATGTCTCCAGACTTTCGATGTAATCTGACGACCTTCCTACTAGTAGGCCGTCGTGCACGGTCTTCGGTTTTCTAGGCCGGAGATCATCAAGATGTACTCCTGCCAGTTTCCAATAGCGTGAGGCTTGAGTGAATGCCACCAGGATGCGGGCTGCGACCGTACTGAAATATTTAGTCCTGGTGGCGACGAAAGCCTCCTTGTGACGGTCTTCCAGGAGTCGCGAAGTATGTGCTACACACATGTGCATGAATGCGCGCCGCAGTGCATGGATTTCCTGCATGCGGGCCTCGACAAGCTCTCTACCCAGAGGAATGTAGATGGGATGGTCGGGATAAGTCTCGTCCAGGTATCTTGCGATGGCGAATGAATCACAAACAGTCATACTCTCTTCCAGACTGCACGTTGCTGTTGTCGATAAGGGCAGGAGACGTATAGAATGGTTCCATTTCCATGGGTGGCGGGACGTGGTTCTACTTCATCATCTCTGCTACGTCTGCAAAGGGAACCCATTCCGCGAACTGCGATAGTCCTTACCGAGTGCACCACGTCAATGGGGAACATGGTCTGTGTTGGCCATCGAGGTCGAGGTTTTGTCAATGATATTCAATATTCGATATTTCAACGTCGTTGAATGCAGGCTGGAGGAATAAAAACTGATAGCCCACCGCGAGGGTCGAACTCGCAGCCTTCAGATCGCCTAGTCATAAGAGTCTGACGCTCTATCCGATTGAGCTAGGCGGGCGATGTGATCTGATCAAAAGGGTTCAATATCACGAACGACAATGGAATCATGCAAATGTCAAGGAAGATACATTACATGTAAAACGAATAGATTATACAAATGTGCCATATATCATACACCAACTCTGCGTTCGGTAATGAGCGAAGGGAGGGATTTGTGCTGGAGGAAATGAACCTACCTGTGCACGACCTTCTTCTGCCCACTGAATTTAATGATCTCCCTCTTCTCCAAGATAAACAGGGTGCGTTCCAAGGCGTGACTGGAATAGCCTTGCTGCGTGACAAACTCCCTGACTAAACTCTGGTAGCTCGTACTCCATCCTACCGGGAGCCGCCTTCGAAGTTCCTTTTCTATGCGACTCATCTCTTCGTTGAGCTCGCCTCGAGACATTCCATCAACAGATCCCGCCGAGACGGCATCCATGGTAGAGAATTTGAATAAACGTATGGCCTCTTCGACGTGGTGATTCTGTACGATGGGGGACAGGGTGAGCTTGGCGAGGGACTCGGATATTCGAATGATAGCTTCCAGTTGACTAGAAACATAAGCATTAATTAAGGCTGAAAGATAACTGAAAATGTTAAACACACCGAATAGTGATGGGTATCGAACTTCGCTCGTCGTTATCACGTTCAACCTGTTGGACCTGCTTTCGCAGGCTAACGAAGTGACTACTCAACATCTCCTGAGCGTCTGGGGATAGCCGAGGAGCGCATCTCCTGAAAACCTGATGAGCAGAGATTCTGAACTGAAGTACCAAGGCTACCTTTTGCAATACGCGATGTATCGTTTCATCTTATCGATATCAATCTCACCGACTACCTCACCGTTCTCATCAGCGTTTTGGTTTGGTCTGTTCATATGGATGTTCATGACATGTTTTGCGATCATCTGGTAAAGGAGGATAAGACAAGACCCAATGACAAGGATCGAGAGGCAAACCCGGTCACGCTGCTCATTATGTTCATCCTTAACAATAAATATCATATCAAAGCGAGATAATATCGTGGTTTGGAAATCGATGTTCTGCAATAAATCAAGTAAGTTGTCGAGACACAACTAAGACCAACAATGACTTACCTCGCCAGGACTGCGTCCTTCGTCGTACCTGCCCCATACTGGATTCGCCGCCGCAAGGACACTCGTCCGAGAGTTCAAGACCGTTGTAATACCAGCCTTCGCTATGGATATTGTCTGTTGCTCCATCGCCTCGTGGATGGCAACACGGTCTTCGTCACGCATCTTGTCGAACTCGTCGATACATACAACACCAGTGTCGGCAAGAACCATGGCACCACCTTCCAGGTAGAACTCACGCTGTCCAGGTGGCGATCAGCAACTTTTAAAACTACGTTGTTGTAAACTCACGGAAAGCGCGTCACGCTGCACTGAAGCTGTCAGACCTGCCGCACTTGAACCCTTACCCGAGGTATAGACGGCGATTGGCGCGACCTATGAATGTTAGTAAGTAAGAAGACGAGACAAATGCAGATCAATTTACCTTCTCGACGAATTTGAGAAGTTGACTTTTGGCTGTTCCAGGGTCTCCGAGTAAAAGTACATTAATGTCTCCCCTCAGTCGCATCCCGTCAGGTAGCACTTTCTTAGAGCCTCCGAACAGAAGACATGTGATTGCTTTCTTGATATCTAAATTGCATTCAGCGACTTATCCCTCAACGCGATCTTGGATTTACCTAGACTGCCAAAGATACTTGGAGCTACACTTTTCGCGAAGCGCTCGTAGAATCCTTCGCTTCGTGCCATTTCGCCAAACTCCTCTTCTTCTTTAGGGCTAAACTGCACTCCGAAAGGATTCAAACCTGCGCCACCTGCAGATGGTGAAGATAACTCAATGTGAACAAGACGAAGGTATGGCTGTCGAAGGGCAGCTGCGCCGCCAGATTTCTGTGTTCCACGTTCATTAGAGACTCGGAAAGTGTAATGCGAACTTACGTTTTTTGCTGAGTTAAATGTCGAATAAATCCCAGTGGCAATGATGCGTGATCCGGGAACAACTATTCCCGTCAGATATCTATCCGCGGACAGAAGCATATGACGAGGAAGTTCTCCAACAGGTACCATGTCGGGAGCTTCCTGGAGCTTAAGGGTCTGTTGATCCACAAAGCTCGACTTGGAATGAACAACGATATACGGGTCAAGCGGACAGTCTTTCTTCTGATTATCTAGCTCAGGAGCGTCGCAGACTCTTGGAAGGCCCCGATCAGAACCACTGCCAATCCCGCCAAGACCTCCATGAGGGTATATGATTTTCGTCGACTTGCATGCACGGCACTGAAGGTGGAGCTTTGTGGATCTGGAGGAGAGGACTGAAGCTGATATCACAATGCCTGGGATGCGGACTAATTTGTTCATCGTGTCTGCGGTGAGATCACGGAAACGCTGCATGTTTAGTCCAGATTGGATCGTTATTTGGATTTTGGGGATGGATTGGAGGGCCGCTTCTGCTCGTTCGTCGGAACTGCCTGCAAGGGGGAAAAGGATTGCCCGAGCAGCCTTAGTGGCCGCATTTTCAAACTGGGCATCGCGCGGGTGTGAGACGCGGACGCATGACCGTCAGGTATGACCCACCAGTGGAAGAATGTCTGCTGGTCGATCTTGAATTGCATGAGCAAGTTCGTCATTGTACAAGCCAAGGTGGCGGAGGTCTACTTCTAGCTGATACTGCTTCAAGAGGAGATTTCCACGAAGCTTGTCCCTGTGGCACGATCAGACTCCTAGGTACCTTCAAAGTCTGAGAAAGTAAACCTATAGATGAATTCGCCTCCCACTCTGTACTGCAGCAAGAACTCAAGAAGGAGTTTTTCGGTCTCTGAAGGTCTGTCTGTCGAGGTCGGAGCTGGTGGGTCATGGACATTGACAGTGAAAACACGGTTCGCGTCGAAGCCAGACATGATGCGGGTGAATTGAAGACCTTGAATGAGACGCGAGTATGGACATGAATCAAATTTAGGGCGGGTTCTTTCGCGTTCAAGACAAGCATTATGGATCTAACGAAAACACAATTATAACTCCCGTTTAGCTCAGTTGGTAGAGCGCGTCACTAGTAATGACGAGGTCAGTCGTTCAAGTCGGCTAATGGGAAATTAATTTTGTTCGCCCCTTTTTGTCGCTGCTCTGAAAAGTAGAGGCAGTTCCACTTCAGCACTTGGATTACAACTCAAACTATTATTGTGACTTCAATGGATACCGACGAGCTCTCAGTCGTACTGCCATCTAGTACGACCTCAGGCCTTTCTCTTTCATTGTAAGTCGATCGCGTCGTCGTCATCAGATATCACGCTTCACAACAGCCTATAGACACCCCTTGCCAATCCTAAACATTTCAGAGCACCTCACCCGATTGAAGCTTCAAACAAAATCGAATTTGCCGTTCGGTAATTTTGCTATCGCGAGCAACTCGTAGGCATATGCTGACTGTGTCGTATGTAGTCCTTGGTGCATTACTAGGTACACAGAATGGTCGAGAAGTGGAGATCGTTAACACGTTCGAGCTCGCACTAGAAGAGGGTCATGATGACAAGGTCGATCACGGGTTCCTTGTGCAAAGGAGAGATCAGTGTATGTCGTGTTCTCTCGGTAGCTCACTTCTTTGTGTTACTTGGCGGTCACAGATAAACAAGTATTTCCTTCACTGGAGTTTATCGGGTGGTACACTGTCGCACCAGCACCCACCTCTCGCCACATAGCACTCCAGGAGCAGGTTAGCCTAAGCTGTGATTGCTCGTCATATGCTACTAATCACATCGATAGTTCACAGGATACTGCTCGACGTCGCTCCTCCTCCTTCTCGAACCCTCTTCGTCTGCGCCAGCTTCGTCTGACATAACCAGTCAAACACTTCCCTTTAGAGCCTATGAGCCTTCAGTTGAGATTAGGGACAAAAAGACACGATCTGTGTTCATCGAGGCGCCGTATAAAGTGGAAACTGGGGAGGCTGAGCGTATTGCGGTCGATTGGACGGCGAAAGGTGGAGGGGGCAGTACTAGCTGTGAGCGCTTAGCTCCAGTCAAAGCCGCAACCCAGCATACTCACGTCTCCCAGTGGAATCCCATCTGCAGACACAAAGAGCTGCAGTGAAGATGCTCCATGAGCGGATTCTAGTACTGGTGCAATATGTCACGAATGTGATTGCAGGTGGGTGTCCAGCTGTTGATTGGACCCTTTATCTCAAATGACCCCATAACACAGGCCAAGTTTCGGAGGATCACACCACCCTCCGGTCACTATCGGCCTTAATCGCATCACTTCCCGCAAGCGAAAGCAAGGGATTTCGTAAAGAATTCGATACCGTGAGTCCAGCTTGCTTTGTGCTCACAGACCATCTTGGCGATTGCCTCCCTCGAAGACATGGTTGCCATCGATATGTTCACGTCATATGATTTTGACTCTTTTGTTGTGGTCCCATGCAGGAATATGAAGACGTACAACTCACTGCATTTCTCTCTGCCCTCACGAAATCCACGAATGTGTTGAATGATGTGAGTGATGCTGCCCCGGACTGCTGTTAGTGGAACTGTGCTAACCTTCCTTACTTCCCCCCGGAAAATACTTATAGCTGGTGGACAAGCACCTTGTTATGAATGGTGTTTCGCGCGAAGAACGAACCACGGGGCCTGGTCCGAGGAGGCGGATGGGGAGGCTGGGAGGTATGCCTGGGGACTGGGCGATGCACTCTTGAGTTGGGTGATGGATTGAACTATTTTACTTATCCACTCTTGTGGCATACCTGGACATTGCAGCCCAGTGCTAGTACTAGTGTAAGTAACTACACTTCAAGGGAATCACGCAACTTGGGCTCCTGGTGGCCCGGCGCCAAGACATGCATAAATTGCTGGATGTTGTATCATTTTCTGGCATCCCGAACATGCTGCATGTTGATCGATCGGAGAAATGGCTCCAAGCCACAGAGTTCTGGTTGCGCTGTCGGTGGTCAGGTCACCCCACGGGCCCGACACTGCAGAACTGAAGCTTTGACTATTACATGCTTCGAATCGAGTCTGTTTTACTTAGGCCGGCATCCCTTTCGCCTTGTTAGAGGGATGAGGTGTACTTAGACTCCTAGTGATAGCAGCTGTGCACCGGACGACGCGCCCGTGGGCGTTATTTGGCTAAATCAGTTCGAAGTTGTTGACCATTAATGGCGAGCAATGACAAGTAGTGTCATGTCTTCAAGTTCCATGGGCACTTCACTGCGGTACCCAACCTTCAAGGGCGACCAGCAAATGCCCCCCATAATGCATTTTCCGACTGCCTGCCGTTGCCATACCTGCGGGTATGTATGCTTCACAGCATTAGAGTCGCCAGCAAACCTTTTCGTTTTCAATCATTGCGCTCGTCTTTCAACGAGTCGTGGATTGGAAAGTCAGGACTACGAGCGATTTATCAGGGAGTTTCTGTTCATGGATTGTGCCCAGAGGGTCGGTTGTGGAAACAGATGAAATATTAGGGCAAGAAATACACTTTACAACACATTAAGCACCAACTGCCTCCATACTTGGCATGTATCCCTCCTTCAGGCTTCTCTCCAGCCTTCGGATATCCTCAATCGAGGTCGCCATTGCGATAGCTTGTTTGACCCTTTCAACTTCCTCCTTTGACATCAACCGGCCAGCCTTTTCTGCACCCAGGGCCAGCTTAGGTTCATCAGTTGTGACGCTGGTGGTCTTTGCACCGTGTTTTGAAATCGTCGTCGATATCGTCGTTGCGAGCGCAGTGGGTAGCCCCTCTGCGGTGATGAACAAGGACTTGCCCGTTTGCCGCTCCTGCATAGGTATAGGGGTGTTCCAATCAGCTGCATCGACGTTCGGATAACAGCGCACCTTATCCCGAATTCTCTGAAAATCCAGAACTCTTAGCGATGGTATTCTCCACGCAAGCCACTCGCGATACCATTTCTTTTCTCGGACAGGGTTCCCGAGCAGGGATAGGTATTTTAGATTTTTTAGCTCTTTAAACGGTTCGAGGTCGCCAAGTTCGGAGAAGTTGTTGCCCGTGAGGACAAGGGTTGTAAGATTTGGAACTGACAAGTGAATAGATGGGGAGATGGAGGCGATGCGGTTATTGGCGAGGAGAAGCGTTCGTAGACGTTTCAGGAGGGGGAGGTTCCCTAGTGCGGTAATGGAATTATCAGTCAAATCTATGGAATCATGTTGGTCCTGTGCCCCATTGCAGGTGTTGTCAGACTATGACAGGGCAATAGATCAGATCAGACGATAGATACCTTGGTAACACCGAGGTTTTCGATCGTAGGGATTTTGTATCCTTTGTCGGGGCTTTAGCATACTCTTTGGGAGATATCTCTGAAGCACTCACCACGAAGATCAAGCTGGCGCTCTTTTACAGGGTTTATTGCAGAGGGTGCTTGAGCAAGCAACTCCGGGGTGAGCTTAACCATGGCTTCAGGACCGTAGAGCTATGAGGCAAGCCGTGTCCACCGTTTCAGACTCAGACGCATACGCCAAACCGCAACAACGCTGCAACGACGCGCTCCTCAAGCTTCATCTATATCCCCGTTCTGACGTCCAATGAAGCCCATCTACCAGAGACTCAGTCTGTATGTGTATTGGTCAGGTCTCAGACACAAGGCGTTCTCACGTTCCGTTGTGCACCAGGTTCATTGACGGCCAGGATGCGTATACTTTCGTCCCCGTGGAACCACTGGGTGCGCAGTCCCTCACAATACGGCGGTCTACTGGTGACATAGTTCTAAACCGTAAGCTCTGTCGACAAAGGAGGTACTCTGCGCTTGTTGACCTTCGAAGCAGCTCCGAACACGTCGATACCTACAACTGCCTTGAGATATGAAAAAACAGTATATGGGATACTCGGGATGATCTCTCTAGCCCTATGTACGTCTTTCGGGTGAATTCTTCAGACACAAACTGACCGACATTGATCTCAACAGCGGAATACATCATTATCATGACTGGCCGCGAGCACCGAGCTCGCCTCATGGGCCATGACATATACCGTGCTGCAGACTTTGACATTCTCCCTCTCAACCCAAACGTCCCTGGGCAGAGCCCACCACACCCCATTGAAGGACACTTGCTGGCGCTTGTGCGGTCTCATCTACTTGGAGGTCAATTCTTGTTTAGCTATGTATGGGATCTGTCTCGGCGGCTGCAGACACAATGGAATGGGAGGGAGGATGACGAGAAGAGCGCCCTTTGGGAACAGGTAAGTTTGATGTTCCCGTCCACAATTATTACGTCTCATAGTACACTAGGCGGACGACAGGTTCTTCTGGAACAAGTGCATATCCTGTGTTTCAATTTTCATATACATGTTAACGACAGCGTCCAGGTTCTTGCAGTCAAGGCTAATTGACACTGACATTGCCCAAGATGTGAGAAAAGTCATTGTATTTACCGAGACATGTCTGACACCGAAACACGAGTAGCTCAGTCCATACATCCTTCCTATCATCTACGGCAGTGCGTGTTCACCTTGCAAAACCCCCGTTTGGGCTCACAGTAGTCACCAGCATTTGATATTCGTACCGTCTATATCCACGGACACAGGATCCAATTATGTCTTATCAGTCGGAGGTCACGCTATCGTGCAGGGACCCGGTACTTCCGCCGAGGTGTTGACCATGAGGGACACGTTGCAAACTTCAATGAAACAGAACAGATTCTACTCGTTGAAGAACAAGCAGCAGGGCGCATTTCGAATATCGAACAGTTCTCACACAAGCTTAGCTTCGTCCAAATCAGAGGCAGCGTTCCCGTATTTTGGGCCGAAGTCAACACGTTGAGGTACAAGCCTGACTTGCAAGTCATGGACCTTCAGGATACCGTAAGTAACCGCGTGCGGCATTGGAAGGAATGCTAAACTTTCGTCAAGGTTGATGCAATGCGCCTACACTTGCAAGAGCAAGTCTCCACATATGGCGAACAGAGTCTCATCAACCTGGTCAATCAAAAGGGGTACGAACAGCCTGTCAAAGACGCGTATGAACGCACCTTAAACCAAGTGTGTACACGTTTTTGTCCCTTGCATTCCGCTTAACAACCTCTTCCAGATCGAGCTGCCAGACGTCAAATACCAGTACTTCGACTTCCACAACGAATGCAAGCACATGCGTTGGGACCGTATCAATATTCTTATCGAGAAAATGCATGAGGACCTCGTGAGGCAGGGGTATAACACTCTGGTTGTTGCATTGTGCACGCACTGACTGGCAATTAGTTACTTTCACCTTGATATGTCACAGACTGATCCTGTGAAATTTCAACAAGGTGTGGTGCGTACGAACTGCATGGATAACCTGGACCGCACAAATGTGGTGCAGGCAGCGTTGGCGAAGTTGACACTAAATCACCAACTCAAGTTTCTTGGCGTGCTAGCTGAGGGCGAAGAGCTTGACGATTTCGAAGCGCTAAGCAGAGACTTTCGAGAAAGTGTGTTCCCATCCGAGCATTCACCTGCATCCACTAATAAAAACCAATCAGTGTGGGCCGACCATGCTGATCTGATCTCGAAAGCATACGCTGGATCTGGTGCCTTGAAGACAGACTTCACGCGAACCAACAAACGGACGAAGATGGGTGCCCTTGAGGATGGCTACAAAAGTGTTGCGCGATACGTGCGAAACAACTACTTCGACGGCGCAAGGCAGGATGGCTTCGACCTTTTGACTGGTGCATGGACACCACGAAAGAATCCGATAACGGCTGTCTCCCTGTTGGCGGACAGCAGACCTCTTGTCGTTCGTTCAGTGAGTCGACCGCATATTGATTGGGCCATTCCCGCTTATGGACCTGCAAGGTACCCTACATCATGTCTTTTTCATTTTTCATGATTTGTGCTGGCCTCACTCTACCTAGAACTTCAGGTAAGATTTTGACATGTGAGGGTCTCATGTACTCACCTTCGGTACAGACTACTCTCTTTCCTACTACTTCATGCTTTGGTTCATCGTCGCAATACTTGCGATCGCGTTTATCATGACCCACGGCATCGAATACGTCTCATGGCCTAGGCTGATACCACCAACGGACATTATCTACTACGAAGGGCCGGGCTTCCGGTCGGGACATCACGGCAAGGGCTTGAAAGGCCCACTTGCACAGAAATTTGGCTTCTCTGGGAAAGTTCTCCCCGCCAACGGAGTTCCATTAAGGAAGAGGGCGTTGACGCTAAACAAGATCGAGGAGATCGAGATGGGAACGAGGAAGAGAGTCGATTGAGTTACGATGAAACTGGTAGTTTCGTCAGCTACTTTTTCACTTATGGTCGACATTCTCTGGACTTTTGTCTTGTGCCATTTTTTTTTCTGTGAGATTCGCGTGATATCCCCAATTACTGGCGATGCCAGATGCGATACCTTGTTCGTTGCTCAAAGTTGTGCCAAGCATAGTCTAAGGTCTTGATCATGCTCGCCTGCCTGATTTGGGTGCGCAACTGACGCCACAGCGGAGTTCGGAATCGTACTATCCAAATTTTCGAGTATTCGACAGGCATATCGCCCCTCCAGCTTGTACAGTTGAGTTTTCATACGCAATAATGTCAGGTAAAAAGCGCGCCTCTCCTGGCACAGACACGGAGAAAAACCCACTTGAGGGCGTCGAGCTCGGTGACGAGGATGCCCAAAAATTGCAGGACGTCCAAAAGCAAATTGAGCGCACCGAGCTACTCCTAGGTATGTTGCATTTTAGGATCCAGCTGTTTCGGTCCTACATGATTCGTATTCACCTCAGAACGTCGCGGTTACCAAGCGCTTCTGCCAGTCTACGAGCGTCGACGTGCGATTGCCAAAACGATACCAAAGTTCTGGCCCGTCGCGTTGATGAACCATCCCTTGATTTCTTTCCAAGCTCAGCACAACATCGACCGCGTTGCCCTGAGCTACTTGGAGGACTTCTGGGTCGCTCGTAACTCCAAAGAGCCGAGATGCTTCACCATCGAGTTTGTGAGTACACTCTCATGTGTGATGTGACTGTGTTGACATGCACGTTAGTATTTCAAACCAAACCCATACTTCACAGATTCTGTCCTGAAGAAAGAGTACAAATATGTTCCTTCGGCTGCTGCTGCTAACGAGACGCCAGACGAGGATGGTTTGACTTCCTCCATGCTTGACTTCTCATGGGCCCGTGATGTGCAACCCTCGGTGTGTGTTCCTGGAATCACATGCGTTCCTTGCTTATGGATCTCGTCAACCAGGCCACCAAAATCAGCTGGAAGGATCCTGAAAATTCGTTGACAAAACTACACCCTCGCGTAGAGGAGGAGGAGGAAGAATCTGACATGCCTGCCGAAGCTGGCAGTTTCTTCAATTTCTTTGAAGTTGCGTCTGATCCATTTGATGTAGGTTTTGGCTACGAGACGCATATGTAAGAGGGGGCATTGATTATGGTTTTAGATTGGGACCACCCTCGCAAACGAAGTTTTTTCTGACGCTACCGACTATTTCCTTGGCAACGTTCCCTCGGACGAACTTGATTCTGACGATGAAGAGAGCGAAGATGACGACGATGACGCTGACGAGATTGACTTGGAAAAACCCCGATCCAAAAAGCAGAAGAAGGAATAAATGCACACTCCTTTGATATCATCTGCACTCCGCATCAATGACTGGTGCACAGTCCGTGCACATTTAATCCAGTGTCGATATCGTTTGTTTGCTCGTAGTATCTCAACGAAAGATGTTGTATCTCTGTTTCATTGCTTGGTGGTAGTATCTTTCGAAGGACTCTAGAGTCGCAAATGCTGAGTACACAAGGTCAATTTCGGCATGGGATGCCTATCGAGGAGACGAGATGTAATTTACAAATATATGGTGATCACTCCATCCCAACTCACTCGGAGACTCTACGAACAAGAAGGGGGAGTGAGCTGGGACTTTCCCCTACGATACGCGGGCGGATGACAAATGTCTGGAAGTGTTCTATGTCATATTGGCAAGTAAAAGAAAACTGGCGCAGAAGAGTAACAGTCAAGGCCTATGTGGGATGGTCTCAGTTCAGATTGCCAAGATTCTAGCTTTGTGCTGACCTTGATCTCAGCAGCTGCGAAGTTCTTGCCTAAGCAACCTCGCGGACTGAAGCTTCGTCAACACGATAGGCAGTCTCCTGAAGAAGACCTTGTACTTACCCAAGGCTGAATGCGAAGAGATCACGGTTGTTCCGAGTGTTGCGCTGAAGCCATCGCTCTGGACAGAAAATGTCTGCGTCCGGTCCCCATACGGACCTGTCTCTGTGGATGACGTTGACAGGCATAGATAGCACTGTATCCTTCGGTATGATGAGGTGGAGGTCAGTAGTGCCGGGTAGAGGCTCAGAGAGAGGAATGCTGATGGTTTCGGCAGCCTGGGGACCTCCCTTAGTCATCATGCAAAAGCAAGTTGCAGTTGGAATTACCTGGTGATGGTTTTCCAGTACTGGTGGGTGTAGACGCAAAGTTTCCATGAAGAACGCGTCGAGGAGCGGGAAGTCATTATTCAATTCATCGTACGAGGGGTCATGTGCTAGCGACACCTCTTCGCGGATAGCCTGCTGCCGCTCGGGGGTCATGGCCAATTCATAAAAAAGCCACTTCGTACGGCCAAGTTTAAGAAGCATGACTGCAGCGAAACGGGCTACTTACCGCAATCGTTGCGGAAACTGGCTCATAGCCTGCAGAGATGATGGTTCGCATTTGTGCAGCTACTTGTTCATCGTCCATGTGTTGAGCTATAGGCGACTTGGCTGCTCTTACTATTTGGTTGTTAATGTCCGATCCTCGAAGAAACACTCGAGCGTACACATGAGGGACATGAGGGTTTTACTGTTTGGGTCGTTGACAACTTTGGCGTCCCTCAGGATGTCCAAAGCCAGGTCTCCAAGCTCTTTGCGAGTCTTCCGGATCAACTGCCCTTTCTTGCCGCAGTGTAGGATCCATGGAACCAACCAGAAGAGGGCGCGCATGTAGAAAGTCCATCGTGTCTTCTCGTGGTTCGTCAAGCTATCCAAGGCCTCGCCCAAAGCATTAGAGTGACCACTGAGGCATTCGAAGTCGTACGAGAATGCAGCTCGACCAATGGTATCAAGCCTGCGTATACATGAGTGGGGGCCCACCAGTGAGCACTCGGCAGAGACACCTACGCGAAGCGCCCAGCCCAGCTCGTCATTTCGATCGTCAGTTCATCATCTTGACATCTATCAAAAATCTTATGCCACTGAATTGCCATCTGCAACACAGTTCGAGCTTCGGCAATAACTACATGAATGGAAGAACTCACCTTTGAAGCATTCTCGTAGAACAATGTCGTCAAGTTGCGCACAGATTGCGAGCTGGAATGTTGTCCGGTAACGTCAGCTGAGATTAATTCTGGCATCTGAAATTGGGTTACCTCAGCGCTGGCGCGACAGTGCGGCGTTGTCTTTCGTGGGCTTCCTTCCCTTCGAGAGATGAGTTGGGGATGGTTCAGGATATGAAAAAAATCGAATCACCTTCTACCCAAAGGATGCCTTCGCCTAGCAGTATTTGGAACCAGGCCCTTACGCCAAGGGGCTTTGGAAACTGATACGTTCCCTCCCCTAAGATATAATCTATGGCCCGAGGATCTGTGATGGAGAGAATCTGGTGCTTTGTTGTATTCTCTCAGCAAACGAAGTACCATACGTTCTTGGAAGCAACTAACCCCGAAAGCGCCAGAGAACCGCACAACTTTACCAAAATTACGATGCCACTCGAGGTAATGCGCTCCAGGTGTACCATAGTAGAGATTTTGCTCCTCCCCCCAAAGCCACGAGCAGCTCTTTGGACCTGGAATCCGTCGCAAAATGCGTCGAGCGGATGCTCTCCAGTAGATGAAGCGTAACAGATACAGAAGAGCAAAGGTCAACGGCAGGTGAAAGGTGAAGAGCATCGTAGTCGTATGCACGAGAGGGTGTGCTCAGATCTCCAGCACCAGGAGGACCTTATATGCTTTTCAACTAATGGAACGAAATCGATATTAGTGAGCTGAACTTACAGGGCTCAGTGGCGTTCAGAATTTTCAGGGGGTCTAGTTTGGGAAGTCGAGTGGTTCGTAGCTCGTTCAACCCGGGACACAACCTTTTGCACGAGAGACGTTGGTCGATGGGTTTACTTCCCACACCGAAAGGCAAGGGGGACCTCGCGTTCTCGGACTTGATGTAGCAGAAGGAGCGCCTATGATGGGTAACGATGCAGAAGAAACTTCCGACAGGGTATTGCGTCCCATTGAATCAATTGAAAAAATGTTTCCAGATTGAAGCCCCAACGTCACGTCAAAGAAAGACTGGTTCTGTCATCAAAAGCCTTGGCCCATTCGAAACGACCAACAGGACAGCGCCTGTCCCGGTAATAGCGACTCAGGCTTGGTCAGACTTGCATGGTGGTGGGAATAACCTGTTTTGGCAAGGACGTGGCGAATGTCAGTTCAAAACCAGGCCTGCACAACGGTGGGAGTCGTTCATATTTTTGCTCTCGCTCTCGCATGTCTTCTCCCCGGAAAAACGCAACCGCGAAGCATCTTCCCAGCTTACGCCACAGGACCAGCAACATCAACACGGTGGAAGCTGCTCCAGGTTCCAATCAGGCTGACATGGCACCGTTCCAGTCACATCACAAGAAAGCAGTGGCTTCCTCTTTGGACAGTATACGCATTTCCCCTCGTGCTCCGACCACGATGCGGCCGACAAGAAAGTCCGCGGACGTAGACGAAAACGAAGGGGTAGAGATGAGCCTGCTGGACGAGGACGAACGGCGCGCCGCCCAAGAACTTGACGGCGAAGAGCAGCTGGGTCATGTGCACGAGAAAGCAAACTCCCTTTCTGCCAGAGACAAGAGAGCAATGGCACTGCTCATCATTCTTTGTCGGTTCAATCTCTTACTTTCGTGTCTTGCGTGTCATTCACGCGTTTGTGTACCCTCCTAAGACCTCATTCAAGGGGTTCCGGTGAGTCACCATCGTCTTTGGTAGAAGCTTCCACTAGAACAGTCCAGCTGAAACATCCTGACAGTTGGGCCTTGCGCTCGGTAAGAAATTGGCCTCCGAATCACAATGTCATCCTGCTCACGGGCCCATAGGCTCCGTACCATTCATCTTACGAGAACATCTATCCTATTCTCAACTTGGAGTATTTGCGCTCTCCAATTACCCATATTCCCTGAAATTGTTATGGTCGCCCATCGTCGACTCGACGTTCTTTTCTTCCATTGGTCGGCGAAAGTCGTGGATCATTCCAATGCAGATCATAATTGGCTCTTCGATGTTGTACATATCTGCAAACGCCGAGAGACTCTTCGAGCATGTTGGTTTGCCTGCTGTCGTCCTCTGTATTTATCTGATATCCGAACCGTATCAGCCCGCAGACAATGTGCATGAACTCACCTTCGTATTTACCTCTCTCGTATTCTTTTCTGCTACGCAAGGTAATTAACTACCCATATTGTTTATCAGTTTACTGACACGCTCATTTTCTATAGATATTGCTGTCGACGGTATGCTCGCGCTTAGCTTAAACTGGATCATTGTTTGACCTGGCAGCTCGCAGGTTGGGCCTTGACTCTTTTGTCGCAAGAGAACTTGTCCTTCGCGTCAACTTGTCAGACCATTGGATTAAACACAGGATTTTTCGCATCGTTCACGGTCTTTCTGGCCCTGAACAGCGAAGCATTTGCGTAGGTCATGTTCTTCTCTGGCGTGGTTTGGACTCACATCCCCCACAGTCAAAAATGGGGAATACCACGCCTGACCATGAGTACATACCTGCAATTTTGTAGTCTTTTGTGCTTCGGTGTAACTTTCTGGCTCATCTTTTTCCAGAAGGAGGTGCGTACGTTTGCGATGTAACTACGTGTCAATGCCCTCATCTACTCACAGGGAAAGGAGTCGCTTGACGATTCCGAAATGACTGTGTCAACCGTTTATAAGACTATCTGGAATATTTGCAAATTGAAGCGTACATCTTGCAAACCTCAGGTTGATTTTATCCGACTAACGACATCTCCGCAGATGTCCAAGCTCTCGTTCTTATGCATTGCTTCGCCAAAATCGGTTTCCAGGCCAATGAGTCAGTCACAAGTCTGAAGATGATTGAAAAGGGATTGGGTCGTGAAGATCTCGCCATTGTGGTCCTCATAGACTTTCCATTCCAAATTCTTGGTGGTTGGTTCGCTGCCAAATGGTCAAGCGGGGATAAGCCACTTCGTCCGTGGATATGGGCGTTTTGGCCACGACTGGCCTTCGCCTTGATATCGACGTTCATTGTCCATTGGTTCCCAGTTCCACCCTTATCTTATGGTTTCTTCACATACTTGGTGATACACACTGTGCTCCAAGGATTGGCATCGTAAGATTTTTTCATTATCTGGAAGAACATTTATTAATCCGACGCTCATAGTACTATCCAGTTCGTGGGCATCTCGGCGTTCCACACTAGGATTTCTGACCCTCTGATCGGAGGAACTTATATGACAGTGAGTGCCACGATTCGTAGCACTGGTGTGCATAAAATGAGATCTGCATAGCTGCTTAATACGTTCACCAATTTGGGAGGCACCTGGCCGAAGTACTTTGTCTTGAAAGGTATGTGCTACCATCGTTCCTAGAATATTCTAGCTGATCAGTTCCAAGGAGTGGACTTGTTTAGTGAGGCGTATTGTAGAGTGAAGGACGTAGATACAGAGCTACTTGTGAAAGGTATGATTTATATATGTGATAATAATCAATGCTGACATGCGGCATAGCTGCTGAATGTGTGTCTGAGCGCGGTAAAGAGATTTGTGCCGACATCAACGGAGAGTGCGTGACAGAGCAAGACGGGTATTATTACGTCTCGGCCATCTGCATGACTTTTGGGGTGCTATTTTTCATTGCGTACATCATACCGACTGCACGCAGGCTGCAAGGTGAGTCGTAATAACGTCTGATCATCCTCGTGTTGACCAACGTGTTCGCAGCTCTCCCGATGCATCGATGGAGAATTAATCCAGAATGAACCGAGGAATCGATTGCTGGAATATCTTGCTAGGGTGATCATGAGGGCATAACCTATTTGCTGTGTTGTCTGTGACTACAGAATTTCTTGCATGTAGGGTGATAAATACAATCGGGATAGAGGACTCGACTAACGAGCCCTATATTGAAGAGTAGCTGTTGCCTGCCCTAAATCATTATTGTGTCAAGGGAGAGTATTAATGATTTGTTTTCCACCAAAGTCTTGCAAACTTGCACACTGATTTTTCGAAATCATTCCTTGCGAACAGCAATTAACAACCAGAACAATCCTACCGCGAGCTAACGTCTTTAGAAACGGAAAAATGGCAACTACAACCATGCACTTTGGTCCTGAATGGATGCGTGCAAAGCCACAGACCCGCCCCCAGCCTCCGCCGTCTCCGCCTCCACCAGCGGCATCAACAATGCAGCAGCCAGGTGTATCTACTTATTCTGCTCTCGTGACCCCAGCTATACAAGAACTCGAGAAATACGATGAATCCCGTCCGTTCAGGTATACCAAGGAGGAGATGCTTAGAATTTACAAAGAGGGTGGCGGAAGAGGCGGTCTCAATCTCGAAGTGGAGCGGTGGGAGGGCATCGTTCGTGACGTGGGAAGTGATCCAGCTGGTCTGCGGGAAATGAGCGAGGCCGAAAAGAAGGTCAGATGAGGGCTCCTAGATTATGTGTTTGGACCTCGTTGACTCACACGAGGCATGTAGCTTTTCGCTGGGCCTCTTAATTCCGAGCTTCGTAGGCGCCAGTCAACTGATCTAATAAACACGTTGTCTTCGCCATCCGATAGACACAGGCTGAACCAACCAAACTCTGCTGCGGGGAGTCCCATGCGCGACCGCTTTGGCCCTTTCTTGGGGAGAAGGAGAGACAGCACAGGTGACCTCGAGCCAGTCCAGTCTCCTACCACACACTGACATTTGGTTTGTCAAGATCAACCTCCACTTACTCTGCCTCGCAGACTATCTCTTTCTAACACACAAGGTGGTACATCAGCCTTGCCTCGAGAAGCACTTCCTTCGCCTCGCAATAGGATGGGTACATTTGGTTCAGGTTTCGATGGAGTTCTCAATAGTGGTGATTCTTGGTCGAAGAGACGTCCTTCGGTGGGTGTCCCCGCAGCTGGTGGCGGGACGTTGGCACGGGTAGATGGGAAGGAAGGGGAACCTCGAGGTCCAGACATCAAAGAAGAGGAAGAAGGTCCGAGTCCTAACACGACTAATGCCCGTGATAGTCGCCGCCCGACCGCTGTTACCGAGCACTCCTCTCGCGGTCCTGATGCACCTCCACCCGACGCAACGGCCGATCACCATCCGCCGGGGTCCGATTCAGTTACCCAGTCTATCGCGCATATGTTCCTGGAGGAACACAATAGCTCGAATCCTCAAATCACATCCACGATGAGCCCTCCTGCCTCTGGTCCCCCTCCTGGTTTGGTTGACCCTGCAAGCATTGAGTGGTCGTACTTGGACCCTCAAGGCCAGGTGCAAGGTCTGTCCAGTTCATGGACGAGTTTAACTCTAGCCTTGACCTTTTTCTTGGTTTCAGGTCCTTTCCGAGCTGATCTGATGCAAAAGTGGTTTGATGATGGTTACTTCACCGCTGATCTACTCATGAAACGCACTCACATTGACACCGACTGGATTGCTGTCGGGGCACTCGAAAGGCGCGCAGGCGGAGGAAAGATCTTCCTTTCCCAACTGCCGATCTCTACTGGTCCACCGGGTCTTTCCATTCCCGCGGAATCCCCGCAAAGCCACTCTCCAGTCCATGAGCAAAGCACGTTCAATGGATACCAGCCTGTACCAACTCGAACTTTACGAACTGCCACTCTAGATTCATACCTAAGAGGCGCTTCCCCTTCTGAATCCCCCTCCTCGTCTCTCAGTGGCGGCAGATTCGGAAACGGCTCTCCAGACCCTTCCGCGTTCAGCGGTAGAGCAGGAAGTAGTGACCCTAGTTTTGGAGGTCGAGGTTTTGGAGGGCGCGCTTCGTTCCAAGAAGATCCACGATCCTTCAATAGCATCGCCCCAGGAAGGCCTCCCAGCATTGACACATTTAATAACCATAGTGGAGGTGGATCCCCTTGGTCGGCTGGGCTAGGACAGATGAATCAGGGTTTCGATGGCAACGAGCACCATCACTTCAACGGGTTCAATGGTGTTGTACCGGGAATGATAGGAGCTTCTGTCCCTGTGAACCAGGTTCACGGGTTAAACCAGGAGCACTTCCGCGACACGACATATAGCGGCATGGGCAGTCTCACTAATCAGCACGATTCACCAATTTCACGCCAGCCGTCTGATGCCAATGGAGCATCCAATTTGAACAGTCTTGGCAGTTCCCAGTTTGGTACACTTAGCCAAGCTCACTTCTCGCAGTCCTCTGTTCCCTACCCGCCGCCTCAACAACGTCAGTCGGTGTCGCCGTTGCGAGAGGTCTTACCACAGACGTCCGAGTCACCCAATCTCGCGCAGACACCAGCTTCCGCTGTACAGCCAAACAGTGCGTTGCCTTGGGGTACCCGCACCAGACCTTTCGATGGATCTGCTGCTACTTCTCCAGTTGTAGCCCCTGCTCGACCTCAACCGCCGGAATGGATAACGCCTCAATCACCGCCGCCAGATGACATATCTCCCTGGTTAGCAGCTTCATTACCCACTGTAGATGACGTCTGGAAAGAAATGCCTGGACCAAACAGTCTCACATTCAGTAATCTAGGACAACACAACAGGCTGCAACAGGAAGAAGAGGAAACGGCAGGCCTCACCATCTCTCCCATTGAAGAAGACGCCCCTCTTTTAACTGCTGTCCGACAGACGCCCACAGAGCCAACACCTGCTGTGTCAACCACCACCACAGTGACAGCTCTCCAACTTGTCACGTCAGTACCTGCCACGATCACTACCACAAACATTCCAGCTCCTGTAGAGCCTAAGGCAAGGCGTAAGTCGACAGCACGCGATGTCCAGGTTGCTGTAACCAAGGCTGCACCTCCCCCCCCACCTCCAGCCGTAATAAAAAGCCCATCTCCTGTGCCTGTAGCCGTCGTTGCTGCACCGAAACCCGCCTGGGGCACTGAAGAAGATTCGAAGAAACAGAAGGGGACTGGAACGACCACGAGTTTGCGCGACATTCAAGAGGCAGAGGCAAAGAAAGCTGAGGCGCGCAAGGCCACTGAGAAGGAAAGAGAACGTCTTGCTCGCACGCACGCTACTGCCACTTCACCTTCTATCGCCGAAGAGGCGCAGCCATTCACAGCTTCTTGGGGTTTACCTACGTCACAGGCAGGCGCACGAAATGTCATGTCGCCAAAGGAGGCATCATCGACTAGCCCTCCATCTGCTACTCCCAATACCCCAGTGTGGACGAACGCCGTACCCACGCCCGCTGCCAAGAAGACCATGAAGGAGATCCAGGAGGAGGAAGAAAGGAGGAAGAAACTTGCCATGAAGGAAAGCATGGCATCTGCTGCACGTCGGGCGTACGCAGAGACCACTGTCAAGGTTTTGCAACGGCACTGCTTGCGGAGCTTTTTGCTCATACTTTTCTCATAGGTTGTACCTAGCGTGCAAGCCACTGGTGGCGCCTGGACGACCGTAGGTGCAAACGGCAAGCTGAACTCTCCTGCAGTGGCTCCACTTCGTCAAGCAATAACTCCCTCGAATAACTCTGTGGCCCCAGCTGCTGCACCGCGGCCTAATGGTACTGCCGCTCGTCCAGCACCGACTACAGCCGCCAAGGTCGTTGTTTCACGCGTTGAAGATTTCCCTGTCCCACCCTCACATGATTTTCTCAAGTGGTTAGGCGAGTCCCTCAAAGGATTAAATAGCTCGGTCAACTGTGAGTGAATTTGCTTGTCCATCCGTTGGATCGTGCCGGTGATGCTTCTGCCATTCGTTGTCACGGATTTTAGTGGAAGAGATAACGTCTATGCTCCTTTCCTTCCCTCTCGACCCTGACCCGTCGACTGTCGAGATTATATCCGACCTCATCTATGCAAATAGCACGACCCTTGACGGACGTCGTTTTGCGTCGGAGTACGTGAGCAAGCGAAAGGTTGATACTGCAACGGCAAGACGTGGGACGGCAGGGACCTCGGGCGCAGGTGGCAAACCAGTGTCGATTGCAGATGTGGTAAAGACGCAGCCAAAGCCTGTACAACAGGAGTGGGGTTTCAAGGTGGTAAATAAGAAGAAGAAAGGTGGGAGGACGTGAATTGCGCGGGACTGAGGGTGCAGTTATGCATCATGGGGAAGTGGGAGGTGTTCTATCATTTCGTACGTGATTGCTTGGATAGCACAACGCATATTCTTTCCCACTCTCAATACCGAGTATGTCGAGGTCAGAATTCAAGTTCTCAAGTGTCCTCGATGACTGCAATGTGAAGAGTTGTTGTGTTCGTTAAAATTTCCTTGAAACATATCCTTCATGATCACAAATATCCCTCTTCAGAAATTGGCCAGATGTTATCGCGCAAGATGGTAGGATTCATGCACTAACTAACTAGATCTGATTTTCGTACTTCTGTTGGAACGGTAATTAACTAATCACGAGGTTAAAGTATGTAGAGTACAATCAACCATGTTTGCTGCATTTTAAGATACCTACCGTGAGAGGATCCCCCACATACTACGCACCAACGTCGGACCACGAGTCCTCGTATTCAGAGTCGATGAGGACTACATCCCCATTATCTTCCGAAGGCGCTGGCAAGGAAGCCGAGGACATCGATGGTGAGGAAGGTGCAAGTAAGAAACCGTCGACTGCTACAGCCTCTTCCTCCTGCGTTACTGGCACTTCCGCGCTGCTGCCGTCCATGGAAGCATTCGACTCCGTAGAAGGGGAACTTGGCTGGGTCTCCGTAGCCACCAGTTGGACATACATATCCGGTAATGAAGCTGGCGCTGGAGTAGGGACGGGAAGAGATGTAGGAGCTGCCAGGACTGATTCATGAACGTTGACTGTGTCTCCTTCCTTATCCGTGACCACGAGTGAACCTGATTGGGGATCCGGGGCACCGTTCTCCAAGGAACTGATGTTTTGAGCGGGATTGATGGTGAGAGACGTCAGGCAAGGTTCAATAGCGGATGTCAGTTGAGTGACAGACTCGGAAGGTGCTTCAACCGTGGAGCGCACAATCGAGTGGATTAGTGAGGGATCCGTGGAAGACTCGACGGTATTGGGAATGATTGAAGCTGGCATGACAAGAGCGGATGTATTGTCAGTTTTCAGTGATGGGCAAGTCAAATCTGCGATGGCAGACTCCGGCTCGGGGGGTTCAGCGAGGGCCAAGGGATCGCGCTCTACCTCGTCTGCCTTCTTTTCCTGGGGAATTTCGGCAGGCTCATTCAGGGGGACCCCATGTGGTTGGGCAATTGTGGCAGGGACTTCAATAGGTCCAAGAGCAACTTCCTCTGCGCGCATCTTCGGCTCTGCTTCAACCTGTAGATTCGCTTTCGCCTCCACAACTTTCCGCGCAGCCACATCCTTCCTCTTCTCCATCTCCCTGTCCAACTCCTCCAGTGCATTCTCGATCTTCCGAACGGTGATCTTCCTTGCATCCCTGACCTTCCTCGACCCATATGATGGAACAGCGTCAAGTCGAGAAAGGAGCTGCGAGAGAGCATGGTCGTAGAACCTTAGTGGTGCATTGCGCGAAGAGTATGCCAGTCCCAACTCTGATCCGTCAGCTGATGGAGCAAAGTCCAACTCCTCCGGAAACTCGAACTCTGACTTTAGAGTGTGCAAGGACGCGTTGATTTCGTCGATGGTGGAGAGGGAAGATTGGATGGACGAGGGGTCAGCTGCTGCCTCCGTTTCGGAGTCGGTGTCAGAGTCGCTGGCAGTGGCAGTTGGGAGGTCGAAAGTGACTTGTTTGGATTTCGCGTTAGTCTCTTTGGCTGGCTCTGGAACATGCTCCGAGACAGGAATGACTTGAATTCCAGCAGGCCCGGGGGCGTGGCTGGATTCAGGTGCAGGTGCGGGCACAGGTGTAGACTGAATTGGTGAAAGAGAATCGAGGATGGATCGAAGAGCGTCTCTGATGTCAGACTCGTACTCGTTCAAAAGGCGCGACTCAAGCTGGTCATTGAGTGTGATGTTTTCTTCTGGCCGCTCATTCTTCCTATTGGGTTCCTGCTTCTGTGAAACCAACGGTAAGTCACCGCCATGCACCGGATGCTTGGACACACTTACAGCTTCGGCGACCTGAGGACGATTAAACATATCAAGAATCTCGTGTGCCTGTCGGGCACACCTAGTCTCTTCTTCCTGGTTACGACGCGCGGCGACGGCTTCCTTCCACTCATTTAAACGCGCCTCGCGTTCACGGGCAACCTGCCTCTTCCGTGCACTTCTCTCCGCAAGTTCTTGAGTATATGCGGAGTAGGGGCGCTTGAGATTTACAGGGTAGCGAGAGTATGTGTAGGGGAGGTCATAGTGACAGTCATAATCGACATCGTTCTGGGCACATAGGGTATCGAGGATGAGCTGACGCCTGATGTTCTCTTGGTGCTGTCTGCGTGCATAAGCACGCCGTTGCTCGAGTGCTTGTGCATGGGCAAAGTCTGCCTCTGCCTGAGCGATTGCAGCAAGGTACCTGTCACGAGCGGACGGGCAGGGAGTGCAGTAGTGGGGATGAGAAGCAGAGGAGTGAAGAGCTGAGACAGGGGATATGACGAACATTTGTGGATGTGAGTGCTGCTGAAGTCGTTTCTCAAAAGTGATCTGATAGTCTCACCCCGTCCAGTTGTTGCTGGTTTTTATACACCATGTTATCCGTCTTGCCGCTGAACGCGCGTCGTGTCTTGCATATTCGACGTCCTTCTACAAACTAAGTGAGTCACCCCGTAATTTCCAGAAAGGTGTGGAACGTCCATATCAGGAATCGTCACACCAACGGTCACGCGATGCGCCACATATTTAGTTGTTATATTTAAGTGCTAAAAACCAGACAAAGTACATCTAACAATTACACATGTTCCATCCAACGCTGAAGGACGGTTACGATGAAGTCGAGGTGTCTTGATATATCTTGACGCTCGATACTTCCCAGTCTGTCCAATCACAATTGAGCGACGCAATAGAACTTGGACTGAAGTCACTCACAAGCTTCGCTAAACGATGCTCCGCTTGCCTGTACGAACTCTGCGCATGTCGCAAATCCAGTTTGCTGTTGACAACTGACGGATTGTCCGGGAACACCAGTGCCACCCCAGACCCCCTCTGCCCAATCACCACTGTACCCCATCCGTCAGCTCCCCCCTCACTCTGAATGGGGACAAAGACTCACCAGAGTGTAGTGTCGAATATCGTACTATGGTCCACGAACATAGCAGAGATGTCACAAGCACCTGAGTTAGCCCAAAACGCTATCGGTGTGGTCCAACTCTGCGGTTGTGGGGCACCAGCTGCGATATCTGCAGGTATCGATCCCCTCTGGAAGAACCATACTTTAATCCCGACACTGTTCTCCCAATACACTGCATTCCCAAACGACGTCAGTCCCGAAACCATATCATCGATTGCGCATGTCCGCTTACTGGCATAGACACCACCCCCGACAGAGTTGAACCCGCTTCCGAAGCTGGTATTGTTAGGTGAACGCATTCCACATCCCTCGTTATTTGACTGTGCAGCAGAACAATCCGTCCCGCCTACAACAGTACCAGTGATGCCAAGGGTGGCAGAATTGGTGCTCGTAATGCTACACCCAACGCCGGTGTGGATAGTTGCTTGATTATTGGTATAGTTGTTGACCCCTTCAACGATGTCGATCTCGCCATTATCAGGCCAGTTCGGTCCATTCGTCCAGAAGGCTGCACATGTGATCCGAGGTCAGTCCAAACCTGCCATCGACATTTGCTGCGTAAGACGCAATAGACGGAGAAACACCCACCAGGCCACGTCCCACATCCCGTTGGCATATGCACAGCATCCATGATCACCAATCCCTCCGTAAAGGTGAGATCCGTCGTGATCCTCACACTCATCCTATTAGTCTGCACAGTCGGCGTCGTCTCCACTCTCATCACCGCATTCCCAACTTCATTGATCTCGATAAGCCCAGCACCCTGGGCGGTAGCTTGATCCACGTATTGGACATTTCCATTGGTTGGATCGGCAGCGGTAAAGAAGGACCAGCCATTGAAGAAGGTAGTGTTGGAGTATGTTGCAATGGGCTTCCAAGAAGAGGATGGAACAGAGGGGGTGCTAGTAGATTGAGCACCACTCGTTGTCTTCGTTGTCGATGTCCTACTGGACGTAGAGGAATTCCCATCACCATTAGACACAGTCACCCCTCCGCCTCCGCTCGAGACACAATACACGTTCTGCGACGGGGCAGAGCCAGGTTGCGCGACGAGGACCCCACCAAAAGCTACGCGGAGGTCGCGGGCTAGACCCGAGCTATGTTTAACCGCAACTTTATGTGCGCGAGAGAGTAAGGACTTGTGTGCGGCGGTAGGAGATGGAGAAAGTATGAGTGTGGAAGTGAGTGCAAAGGTGAAAAGCATGAATACGTGCATCGTAGCTTGGGTTGGTGTGAGAAATCAAGATAAGAAGGGACGTCTTTGCTGAAGGTGGCGGGAGGGAAGAGGGAGGAATGTACCAGAGCCCAATATTTACGAACAAAAGAAAGGGTGACTGCGGCACCCCAGTTCCGGGAGAAGTTTTTTTTTTCAAAATCGCCAACACTTGATGAAAACCAAGAAATCGAAGACACCCCAGGCGCAGCCTAGGGTTCTACAATCGTCAAAGTGGGTGGAAAGGAAGTCGTTTATGATGACTAGGATCAAGATAAGTACACAGGACCCTAGAGCACGAAAATAAGCGACAGGCTGCAAGTTTGGACGCTGAGAATAAGAGACGACGAGAAGGAGCAGTGGCAAGCAGCAAGCTCGACCGACCGACTATAGCTCCAAGTGCGAGGAGATGTGATGAGGAATGAGGAAGAGAGGTAGAACACGACGCACCGTGCTTATCTGGGACACGCAAAGCAAGGCGTTCCAGAGAATGATCAAAGGCGGTGAAAACACGTCACACAAGCAGGCGTGCAACACCTGGCACAGAGCGAAATGAGACCCTCCAGATAAGTCAATGCCAGTTGGATAGACGGAAGGCTTAATTCGGAGCGGCCGCCAGGGAAAAGAGGAAAACACGAGGCTGAAAGGGAATGGAGGGGCAGATCAACCGTCCGATGTGGTCTTCGCAGTACTTGCCACTGGCATAGACCTGCGCTCCGAGTCCGAGAAAACGAGCGACACGTAGAGTACAGAAGTGTTGCAAAACGTCCAGTACCCATTTCTGCTATTGTGTGCTTGGAGGTGTCCACAATCTCACGGAGATCAAAGAACAATAGCCCGGAACGCACTACTACAAATAGGGCCGAGCTGCGCCGGAGGGGACCTCGTTTAGGGCGTTGGACTATTGGTATTTTCAGATTACATGCTACAAATATTATCCTTGGCAAGGAAGTGCGCAAATTCGAGGAGAACTTGAACCAGTAATTGAATTTTCACGTCACCAACACCTTTTGTCTTTGAGCTCGTTCCGAGACATAGTATAATACTGAACTTGCTGAACCTGATTGTTGTAGTAGGGGACCTGAGGATTTGGCGCAGTCATCCACCATCCTCGGCGCACTGCCAAGGCAGATCAGAATGATTTAGTGCTGTTTTGTGGATCTATTTTGTACTAGGCCAATTTTCAGTGACAGAACTTAGCTATCATACTCGTCACCCTCACCTACAATTACCAGGGTATAGTGACCTCCACGGAAATGGCCGCACTAGCAAGGTACTCGCCTTCAATTGGCTTAGCTGTTCGTAGGTACTAGATGTATATACAGACATGTCGGCATACAGTCACGGATAACATTTCATCGCCAACCACAAACGAATCCTCATAATTAGTGCCGACAAAACTGAACAATATAACTGGAGTTCACACAAGAAACAAAGCACGGCGTATAGAATAAAAACAATGGCGGCTGGATGCCTCAGGCCAGGTGCAGCAGACCAGTTAATGAACCAACACAAGAGAAAAGGGAGGACAACACCCACGCTCAACCCAACTAGAACATGTGTAACCATCCAGAGTCCGCACCTCTCCTCCTCAACCCTTCAGTGGTAAGACCCAGAGAATGCTTCTCTTACACTTCTTCTCAGCTCGTCGTGCTCCCGTCCACTCGAACTTCCTAGTGACGATCCTGCCATGTGCGAGCCAGCTATACTCCGTGGGAGACCAGCATCTATATCCCCTTCTACGAATTCGAGGATGCGCCGTGCAAGTAGCTGAATCTCTCCCTGTCCGTCACCTGTCTCTGTGTCTGCATACGATCGCCAGGCTGAGTGGTGTGAGCGGGGGGTGCCAACAGAGGATGTGGGAGTTGACGTCCGTGACGAGGCAAGCTGGCGGATCGGGGGATTCAAAATACCCGAATTCCGAATGTTGCTGATCAATTGTGGGTCTGTGGAAAGGCATTGGTCATCGCTCATCAGGGATGAGGAAGCATCATCTTACCCCCAGACTCCAGTAGCTGCACGATAGTCCATACAGCAATATGTTGGAACGTTGCGTCCGGGCTAGTCAGGAAGTTGTACAGATATTTGTGCATACCGCCTTCGGGTTTGTCCCAGACATCGTTGAATGCCGAGTAGTCGTCGGTAGCCGTTCGTCCATCTGGAAGGAACTATCAACCTAAGCTCAGGCCCTTTCAATGTGAGCATACCCTTGGACGACAAGTTACCCAGAGCTGCAGCACTGTTCCCCTGCACCTCCGAACTTGGTGAATTCGTAAGAGGGATAAGCACTTCGCAGATACCCATCTCCAACAGCTGACCCTTGAGCTCGTCTGCAGATAATCAGCCCCACAAACCCCAGGCCTTTCAGATACGACATACCACTCAAAGCCAAAACAGCAACACAAGCCGTCATCTCACTTTGCACATTCATAGGTACTTCAAGCACCAGTTCCTTGATAGATTGTACAGCACCAGCCTTGACGATCGCTAGCTTGTTCTTCTCTGAACTAGCTGCGAGGTTACGAAGCGTGGAGATGGCATGACATTGAACCTCCTCGTTATCCTTGAACGAGAGGAGGATGATCAGGGGTTGAAGGAAGCCGGACTCTATAATCGGTGACTCATTCTGTGGATGAATCGAGACATTGCGGACACAGGCAGCAGACGAGAGTATTAGGGGCAGGTATGTCGATTGCAGAAGGCGCAAGAGCGAAGTGAGACCATCAGCTTTGACAATCTCCAGCTGGTACTTTTCTGCCGTGATGATACCGTGAAGGTCAGGGGACCAGATGGATATAGATCAGCGAGATATAAATTTACCATCACTAGCGAGGTTCCGTAGCGCGAGCGCGGCTTGGCATTGTACCTTGAGACTGGAACTGTCCATGAGTGCGACGAGGCTCGCGACGAGTTTAGGTTCGGTCTGCGCGAGCTTCTTCCGGTTGGCGCCGTCCACAGCGATATTACTGAGCGCTGTCGTACAATAATATTGTACATCCGTGTCCATCGAATTTAGCAGGCTGACCAAGACGGGAATAGCACCTGCGTTTACGAGCTGCTGCCGGTTTTCATCTGCACCATGTACCTCAGTATCGCCGTTGGGTATCAAGTCTGGTTGTTGTATGACGGGCTTACGTACCCGAATGGGTCATGTTGAGCAGGGCACCTGTGGCATTACGCTGCACTCTCATATCCTTTGACCGTGCAAGCCTAGTGAGCGGTACTAGAGCGCCAGACTTGGCGATTTTCGTCTTGTTGTCGTCTGCACGTGTACGAAAATGAACAAGGACAGAGAAGAAAGCACCGAAAGCGCGTAAAAGAAGTTTAATCGTAAGATAATCGATTAACAACAAATCACAAGTAAAACACACCGTGCGTGGCGAGATTCGTCACGCAGCCGACAGCGTTGCATTGCACCTCGACGTTGGGGCTGAGCATCTGTTTAATAAGGGGCTCAAGCCCGCCGAGCTTGACGATGAGAAGTTTGTTATCCGCTGGATGCGAAGTTCAATCAGCGCATTGTCGCCATGTGGGACACAAATGAAACGCACTGTTGACTGCCAAATTACCGAGCGCAGCACTAGCTGCACGTTGCACTTCGGTGTCCTGACTGGAGAGGAGGAAGAGGATGGGATCGAGGGTGTCCCGTCCGACAGGACGAACTTCCTTCTCAGTTATCTCGGCAAATGCAAGTGCGGCACTACGCTGTAAGTCAACATTGTCTGAGAAAGAGAGAGTCGTAAGTGCAGTGAGGGGTGATCCCTGAAAGAAATTGGTCGTGGTGCGGTCTGTAAAACGGTATAATTTACTATGTGAGCGGGGGAAAAGGTAGCTTGAGAGCGTACTCTCGAGGTATTGGAGGAGGTCGGCTACTGCTTCTCGTTCGTTCTCTAAAAGGAGGGGCTCATATTGCTGGGATCTGCGTGAACGGACTAAAACAATGGGTTGGTCAGTGAGATTGAGAGAAGCTTGTGGAAAGAGTAAACGCGCACAGCAAGATTCGCAGCAGCTGCTCACGGCGCCCATGGTTGAGCTTATGGAGGAGACGGGAGAAAGTAAGGAGGGAGGAGCGAAGGAAGTACTACTAGTGGTATAAACTCAAATCTGCCAGTGTAGGTGAGGTCAACGGTCTTGCACATCAAAGACTGGGAAAATACATGCGCAAATTGCCCTTGTCACGCCACCACTCATACAGTCACAACAGTTGCTTGTCTCTGCGTCACGCACGCACTGGCTATGTTGACTGCGCATAGAATCGGCGTCTACTCAAAGCTTCAAGTCATAACTCGGGTCTTGTCTTTGAGACATGTACTGCATCAGAGCAACGTTCTGAGTCGTCTTTACAAGCCATGGGCACCTTGATTCAAGCACCAACAGCACCTCATACTGGGACCGTCATTTTTCTCCACGTCCGTGAGTCCACTAGACTTCGAGTATGCCAATCTTGAACGTGTATTTAGGGACTGGGGCAATCCAATGAGACATGGGCCCACGGCGCCGTGAAAGCCCTTGCCAAAGAATTACCCCACATCCTCTGGTTGCTTCCGCAGAGGCGCATATCACTTGGGAATCAACAATATAATTTCATTGACTCGTCTTCAAATAGTCCACAGAACCCCGTCGCGCTAAACCAAGGAGAGCGTCGACCAAGTTGGTTTGATATCGCCCTCACTACTCTGCACAAGCTCGGCGGAGTCGCCAGTCTTTCGGGGTCGATTCCAATCGCAGTTCGTGAAGTAAGATCTCACATTGAATGCGGATTGAGTGGTTGATGACACCCTGATCAGCAAATGGTCCATGCCGCACAGGTCCTTCCTATCCTATGGTGTCATGGAGACACAGATAACAAGATTCCACTTTCCCTTGGCAAGGACGCTGTTCAGTTCATCCGCTCTAAACTCCGTATTAAGGAGCCCCGTTTGCAATTTAACGAGTACGCAGACCTTGGGCACACAGTCAATGATGAGGAACTGGATGATTTGGTTGCGTGGTTGAGGGGTGTTTTGCCCTGAGCTGGCCAGCCTGAACCAACTTTTATTGTGGTAGCTTCCGCCAGTGGATGATGTCATGTACCCCTACGTGTCACGTGTGACATCCTTGGTTACTTGAAACGAGTCTATCGACCCGTTGGGGGCGTTGCCCCCAAGCCCCCCAGTACACTGCAGAGTGATGCATGGACCACTTCGTGGTCCACCCATCACCCTGTCATCCTATTTATTAACTTTAGTCCATTCAGTACACTCCAGGGTGTTGAACTAGACATGTTGTTAGACCTCAATCAGTTGGACATAACTGACTATATTATGTACCTAGACACATTGTTAGACTAAACGAGTATGTTAGTATGACATCGAGTATATGAGTGACAGACTTACCCTCAATCAGTTGGATGTAACTGACTGAGGGATAAGAAGCACTGGCCGTGAACTATATACGAATGGTTGACATTCCAACAATGTTGGAATGTCGCTGTGGGCAACAAGACTTATCCAAAGGGGGGAGTCTGTGCTGGTAAATGAAAGGTAGGGTGTGAATGGTTCGACCCTTGAGGGAAGCTGTGAGCACGAAGGCAGAAGGATAGGTCTCCTCTTCCTTGCGAGTGGAACGGAAAGTGGCTCGAAAGTCAATTGAGCAAAGGTGAAGAACAAACAAGGGAAAGGACTGATATGAGAAGAGATGGGTGAATATGGGGCTTCCGGGGTGGTGAGGTGTGACGGGGTCGACAGTGCACGACCGACCCGAGGGATCCGGATGAGTCTTGTTCTGCATTGGACTGAGCGGATCTGGGCAAGTCCGGATGGGGACTATGTGTTCGAGTCTTATATCCGGGAGGGTCGCACTCGAGAGGAGCAAACCAAAATAATATGATAATGGGAGAGGAGTTGTAAGTAGGTAGATAGATCCATCTCCAAGTCAGGCCTATGTACAGAGCTTTATAGTCTGGGTATGCCCGAGACTGTCTGGGCTGATTATGTAAGTGCGTACTGCACCCATTGAGGGGTATGTGAGTCGATATATGGTACATGTGATGGAACGAGAAGGAAAGAGAGAGGGAGAGGGAGAGAGAGGGATATGAAGAACGGTATACTACTTACCGGCCGGGCAAGGGCATGGGCAGTTGGGTACACAGGCGGATCTGTGAAATAAGGCGGGTATTCCAGATGAGTAAAGGATGGGATGGTCGGGTAGGGATCTCGTGGGCAGACTTCTGGGTCCATATGGGCTTGTCCGGGTGAGTCGTGGTGTAGTGTTGCATGCGTAGGGAGCCCCAGTTCCCTACATCACGTGGTTGCTATTACAGTATCACCAACACTCCTCCTCAAGTAAGTAGCAACTCCTCCTTGAGTGGAATCATGACAAGCCCATGGCAGCGCGAAGCATCTGAAAGGTTTTGGGTGGGAGCACTTTCATGAAGGCATCAGCAACATTCTTGGGGCCTGGCACCCACTGGAGTATGACTTCTTTTGCCTCGACACATTCTCAAATGTAGTGGTATTTGATGTCAACGTGTTTTACTCGCGCGTGAAACGATGGGTCCTTGGACAGAGCAATGCTGCCTTGGTTATCACAGAGAAGAGGTGTAGGCGTGGTAGGTAGCATGTCGATGGTGAGGAGCAAGGTGTGAAGCCAGATCAGTTCCTGAGTTGCGTGACACACTGTGATGTATTCAGCTTCACAGGAAGAAAGCAATACGGTCTTCTGGCTGCATGCGCTCCATGTGACCATGCCAGTCCCGAGTGAGAAGCAATAACCGCCTACAGAGTGGAGCGTGTCTGGACATGTGGCAAAACTGGCATCAGTAAACCCAAGGAGGTGAGCCACGTGAGGACCGCCTAGCGTGAGTTTGAGGTTGCGCATGCTTTTGAGGTATCGTAGGACTCGTTTGGCGGCCTCCCAGTGAGTGGGTCCATAGGAGTCGAGGTGGCGGCTTAGTTGTTGTTGCGCAAAGGAAATGTTGGGATGAGTACCACATGCAATGTAGTTCAGCAAGCCGACAAGCTGGCGGTAGGGCGTTCTGTCCATGCGCACGCTAACCTCCACCTCAAGGGATCCTTTTGGCACATGGGATAGTTGAAGATTGGCCTCCATAGGACTTGCTACAGGGTGTGTGTCTTGCAGGCCAAATTCTTGGACGAGACGGTCATTCAGGGCCAACTGTGAAAGTGAGACTGTGCGGGATGTACAGTCATGCTCAATAGCTATACCAACGCAGAACGACACATCACCGAGGTCAGATAATTGCCATTCACTGCAAAGTTGGTCCTTGAAGTGAGTTAGGGCAGTCTTCGAGCTGCTGACGTTGAGAAAATCATTGATGTGTATGGCACAGATGACCGTTCCGTGTTTGTCTCGTCGGTAGTAAATGTAGTGCTCGCACTTTAGGCAGGTGAAACCCCAGAGTACCATCTTTTCGTGCAGTGTTTGGTTCCAGACACATCCAGCCTTCTTCATCCCGTAAAGTCCTCACTGAAGCTCCCATACCATGTGTTCCATCCCAGCCTCGACGAAACCCTCCGGTTGTTCCATGTAACATACATCGTCAGTGTCAAGAAATCCATTGAGGAAGGCGGTCTTGATGTCCAGTTGCTCCATTTCCCAGTTGAGTGCAGCACCAATATGGGCAAGAACACGGAATGATTCCAGTTGCGCAGTCGGTGATGAAGTCTGGTGAAAATCCACCCCAGGGACGGCTGAGTAACCTTTACATACATAATGTGCCTTAAAGCGAATTGGATTCCCATCCTGATCGTGCTTTATCTTGAACACAGGCTTGCCTTTCATAATGGTCCGCCCTGTGGGAATTGAGGATCAAGGGACGAGCTTGTATACCCCAAGTTTGCGAAGTGAGGTGAACTCTTCCTCAAGCGCTGAATGCCATTGGTCAGCATAGGGGGAGGCCATGGCTGCTCGGTAAGTCGGGGGTTTGTCTAATGAACTGTCAGCTGGGACGCCATCAGGAATAGCTGCAAGGAGATCTTCAAGGTTCTGCTGGGAAGGGAAACTGGAAGGAGCGTGTGAGCGGGGCGGAACAGGGTCATCAGAATCCACAGGCACATCTTCAACACAGGCACAGAGGTCCTGACGGCGATCCACAGATGTAAGGGAATCGAGAACTGCTCGCTGAATGGGAGAAACATAAGGAGTGCCAAGTGAAGTGGCAAGACATTCAGTGGGCTTAGAAACACGGGAAGAACGCCTCAAGGGAGGTGGTCCATCCATCAAAGAAGAGGCAATTACATTAGAAGGAGGTGCAAGGGATAAAGGTTCCGGGACAGCGTTACTAGAAGACCTGTCCACATTAGAAGTGGCAGGTGCAGAATCAGGCACGGAAGGAAGGGTAATGCCAGGATGAAGGGAACGGTGAATGGAATCATGTGATTCGATGAAAGAAACATGATAAGAAACAAATACTTTGTGTGAAGGACGGTGGTAACAATGGTACGCCTTTGAATCAAGTGAGTAGCCAATGAGAACGCACTCAGCAGAACGTGCGTAAATTTTTGGATTATGTTTATTTTGAATGAGGACAAAAGCACGGGACCCAATCTCCCTAAGATGCCGAAGATCAGGCTTAAAACTGTTCCAGGCCTCAAATGGGGTAATTCCTGGGAGGGATTTGACGAGAACATGATTAGAAAGGTAACAAGCGGTGAGGACACATTCATCCCATCGGTTAGGCAGAAGGTCACAAGAGATCCACATTGCCCAGGCCTTACCCATGAGAGTTTGATGGACGCGTTCGACACGACCGTTGTGGGCAGAAGTATAGGTGGACGTGAATTGATGGGTAGTACCGCGTGACAGGAGCCATGCTCGGAGATCATCTCGTTTAAGCTCACCATTGTCGGATCGAAATATGCCGACTCTAAGTCCAGTTTTGACTTCACGCGCTCACTCCCAGGCCTGAAGGGCCAGAAAAGCATCAGCCTTCATCTTCAAGGGGATAGCCCACATGTAAGAGGAAAAATTGTCAACAATGTCCATGATGTATTTGTGCCCCAAAGTTGAAACAACATCAGGGTGTTCCATCAAGTCTACGTGAACCTTCTCCAAGTGCCTTTCTGCCCTCTTACCCTCTCTGACTTTCGGTACAGATGTCTTAGTCTGTTTGCCAAGAATGCATCCGTCACAAATGGCAGGAGAGAGAGAGAGAGAGATGGGCATACTGGAAACAGCACCACTATGAGCAAGGTCATACACAGTGCGGTGGTTGGTGTGGCCCAGTCAGCGATGCCAGGTCTCCAAGTTGGGGGCGCGTTGAGCCAAGAAGGCGTGCTGAGCAGACACAGATGGGCTGGACACTGCATAAAGCTTGTGAGAATTGAGTGTCCCAGACAGTACACGACTGCCTGAGTGGGATGTGATCCAGCACTCGGTGGCAGTGAAGTGAGCAGAGAAGCTGTGTGATCTGCAAAGAGCAGAGACTGATATGAGCCGAACGGCTGCAGAGGGAATGTACAATACATCCTCGAGAGTGACATGGCACCCACCAGAGATTGTGAGATGGATGTTCCCGATGCCAACTGTGCAGATGCCGGATCCGCCGACTCCATTGACCACCCAAGGAGGGATGGGCCATAGGGAATAGAAGTTGGACGCTGTGTTGCTGATGTGTACTGACGTGCCGGTGTCAATGAAGAATGGCTTGATGGATGGCCTGATTACAGTGCTGGCTCGCTGGTCCGGAGCGGCAACAGTGAGGTTAGCGAAGTCGAAAGGGGTGCTGTGGTGACACCAATTGATGGATGTGGTGAGGTCCCCAATGTGTGCCATGAGCACATCAAATTCAAATTGGTCACCCGCGGAGAGATCATGAGTGAGGTTGGATGGGATGGAGTCGTGCACAAGACCAGCGAACTCAGTGGTCGTGCCAGTGGCTGAAGGGGCAGGCAGAGTAGGGGTAATGGGTGCGGAAGCAAGGAAGACTGCTCCACCGGTGATGGAATCCACAATGTATGCGTGCCCAGAGTTGTCATAGTGGACAGACGGCAGGTTAGAGCTGGCCGAAGACATGGATTTGGGTGTGTTGGCACCTGAGGAGGGCTGACTATTGTTCTTGTTTTGTTTGGCTGCACAGATCTTAGCTAGAACCTCGTCATGTCATCCTGCCATACTGCCCCCGGGTTGCCAACACCCCTTGACGGTGTGGCCACGTTTCACACAGAGTGAACACACCTTCTCAGTACCATGAGAGTGACCCCCATATTTCGGATGCATGGATGCAGCAAGGGCGATGTCAGCTGAGCGAGCCTTCTCGTTGTCGAACAATTGTTGTTCGGTATCGAGGCGTGCACAAATATCAGCAGAGGTGAACGGCCGCTCCTTGGTGCTCAAGGAAAGCAGGGATGCCACCTGGGTCTGGACAGCGCTCAGCTCGCCCGATAAGGCGTTGAGCATGGCGATCGAGAGGAAGACTTCCTCTGTGGGGATTCCAATCCTATCGATGCATTGAACGAGTTCACTGAGCTCGCTACTGGTGAGGGAAAAGTGTTGTCCACGTGAGTAGCGTTTTGCAAACACTTCCTGGATGAGGAGGATTTGGGCAATGGGCCCTACTTTCTCATGACGCTCGCGCAGGGTGTTCCATGCCTGTTTTGTGTCAGTGACGTCCTTGAGCAGGCGCTGGTCTTCATGGCTAACGCGTGAGCATAGTGCAGATACTATGGCGATATTATTGAGCGTCCAGTTATTGAACGCCCCAGGCTCTAAAGCTGCATCAGGGGCCTTGATAGTGCCGAGCAGGTAGCTGCTGATGAGGTGCTGGTTGAGCACAAGTTTCATCACGAAAGACCAGTTGGACCAGTTATTCTTGCCATGGTCTAACTCTGCAATCTTTTCGAAGGAGCGGGTGTCAAGTTTTGTCGTGTGTACGCTGATGGGCATGTGTTGGATGTAATAGGTGGGTGGGACAGCTGCAATTAAACCCAGTGTCAGCAATGGTGCTGGTTGGGGCCCTACACTGCTGGCAATGCTGGTCAGTGAGCTGGTCACACTGGTGTCACTAGCAGGCGTAATGCCCGCAGTAACAGTCTTGGATTGGGCATGTTGTCCCCCGATGCTCGCTTCGGCTTTTGGTCCCATGGTAGCGTAGTTATCGGTTGGGTGAAAAGACGATAAATGTCTACGACCAGTGCTGCATTGCTTTTATGGACGCTTGTGGTTTCCTGCCTGATGGAGGTCAAAATGAAATTCCTTGCGTCGAAGACATCAAGTTTTGGGAAATGGCAGCCCAGGTTGGGCAGTTTTGCCAGATATGGGTCTGCGTTGTCTAGACTTGGTTCCGACTCTTCCTCAATATGAGTGACAGACTTACCCTCAATCAGTTGGATGTAACTGACTGAGGGATAAGAAGCACCGGCCGTGAACTATATACGAATGGTTGACATTCCAACAATGTTGAAATGTCGCATGGTTGCTATTACAGTATCACCAACACAGGGCCATCCATCTATGTCCCTGTCATCCTAATTATCATCTTGATTCCCCTTAGTACACTGCAGGTCATCCTAGTTATTATTTCAATTCCCATTTATATGCTCCAGGGCATACTCCACTGCTAAGAGCATATTGCCACACAATCTTACACAATCTTACACAATCATTCAAATTCACTTTCATTTTCATTTTTTTAAAATCATATCATATTATACATTATACACAAATCTACAGTCACAATACATCCTGTGTGATGAACACATAATCTATTGCCAGGCCAGCCATCCCACAGCCAATGCCCAAACACCATCCCCAAGGTGTCCAATGCTCCAGCCACTTCAACTACCTGCTCCCAATGTCATCCATCCATTTTTGACACACCAAGTCCAATTTCAACATGTCCAGCCCACTTGATTGTTTTTCAGATGACT
>KN824981.1:0-43161 GCA_000827395.1 Paxillus rubicundulus Ve08.2h10 | reverse complement strand
TAAGTTTGCAACAAATTATTACATTCATCATTTATTAACCCTTGTTGCAGTGGCACAAAGAATAAGTCGCCTGATGCTGAAAGTGGCGAGATGATGCTCATGCACATCGACCTGGATGCCATGGCAGAAGAGTGAGGTGCCATCTTCTCTGTCAAATAATATCAGCCTCTTGCCTGCTGTTGTGCACTCATATACCCTCCGGCTCTCTACGACGCTCTTTGATAACAACCCGTTTTCCATTTCCCATTCGTGATACTATCGTATGATACCCTTTTCTAATACTGCAATATAACTGCATTTTCCTGTAAAATTGCGCCGGATTCCCGCAGAATAAGTGAAGATTCACGGGGACTAAGATAATAAGCAGAATCCTCTGGATACCGTGAATACCGCAGAATTCTGCAGAATTTTGCAGAATTCACATGGGGGGTTTTTCCTGATGTATTCCCTGAGGTCCGTGGATCCAGTTGTAAGCCGTCACCCGACAGAGGTGTCGTCTCTAATCATCTCACAATACAATCACATGTCAAGATCTCAATATCGAACCTTCTCGTTGATCATACGCTCTAAGCACAAGGTTGTGATATGAGGGGTATATTATGTAAACATAGTACATGAGACACGTCCCATACGCTGCCGCCCCATCGGCACATCCAACTATAGCTGAGGGTCCACATGAGCACCGTCACTGGTTGTACCGTCGGACTTCAGTTTCGTCAGATCAAATAACGCAGGGTAGGTCTTCAACGATTGCTTGCGCAATCCCGCAAAGTCCTGGTAGACTTGGTCTCTATTTGTTCGAGAGAGGAGCTGGATCGAAGCGCTCTTTGAATCGTCTCCTGATGTTGTTGAGTTACCGTAGTTGAAGCTATGTAAGCGCCGTTTTAGTTCAGACCAGGTGAACGGATGGTGAATAATCCCAGACGTACACAGAGTAGACATTCCGCATGAATATGTCTCCGAGGAGGAAGTCCATGTCAGCTTGCTTCCCGTTGAGGGGCGTTCGAAAGGAGTTGAGGCAGACCGTGTATTGTTTACCGTTGTCGGTGATGGTTACGGGTGTTGTGAGCTCCATGGGGTTGACTGGGTAGGTGTCGCTTCTGCGGAGGGTACGACGTTGCACTCAGGTCGAGTGGCAAAGGAAAAAAAGGGGATGGGCTTACCCGAAAGTGAATGAAAGATTGGCTTGACTCATGCAGGGGACATACCACGAGTCCTGGTCTTTTGTCTTCACGTGAACTGACCCTTCGATCGCGCCGTAGATAGCATCGACAGCGTCGCTTGAAATATACGCCAAACTCGTCCCACTGTCGATCAGAGAGATCGCCTGGCCCTTTTGCGTTCCTTCCACATCTGATTTGAGCGTATGATCCTTTCCGTTGACCGTCATCCTGCTCATGGCGAGTGTCCAACGAGATGATGACGACGGTGTTACAGGATGCTTTGACGTGCCTGAAACGTTGGCAAACCGCGGATCGTATTCACCGACAGAGAAAACGCCACCGGATGTATCCTCCCCACTAGCGGACCGCTCGAGGGCAAGACCGATGAACATAGGGGTGGAAGGATGTTGGGTGAAGAGGTTGGACATGATAGACTGAGCCTTCTTAGTTTTCACTTGTCTTTCTATCTCTGATAGCCCGATGAATCCAAGGCCGAGGATACCCTCCCCGTCCAGATCAGTGGTTTTTGCAGCGTGAACAAAGGCTTGGTTCTGGACCTCGTATCCGCCGAATGAGACGGAGGCATAGGCGATGTTTCCGTATGCTGAGCCGATACCATAAGTGAGGTTCACATGTGTGTCGGTGTTGTCCGTGATTTTCATTGATTGGCCGCTTGAGACCCATAGGTCACTAGAGCCGGTGTCCACAACGACCGTAAAGTCTGCGAGAAATAAGGGTAAGTAAGCGAAAGTATTAGGAGGTAGTGGATACGTACCATGTCCACCGACGTTTACTTTTGCTGTGTACTGGGTAAGAAATTTGTATTAGCGACGACAAAGGTTGACTGGAAGGGACGAAAGACGTACCACCATGTTGGACTCGTTCGTAATCGTCAGTAAGGAGTCGTTGTTAGGACCTTGTTTATTGTTCTTATGGATTATTGTTGCATCGAAAGTAAAGCCCTTGAATCTGGGTATATACTCGGTGTTGTTTCCGTCCCTGCGGATGACCAAGGCCTTGCTTGCCAGAAGCACGTTGGAAAGTATGAGAGCGAGCGTCAAGAAATTTGTCGAAAACATAGCGGATTGTGTCGAGTGTTGCGAAAGAAGAGAACTCGGAGGGTGGTTTATATACATTTGGCTCTTGGGGCAGTGATTGAATGGATTGTATTGAGGGGAACGACAGGAGAGGTCTCACTTGTTTCGATCGAGATCATTGGAATTAATGCTACATGCATTCAACTCATGGAGATTTTTTGAATAGAAAGACCTCCGAGGGCGTCCATGGAACTGCATATCAGAGACTAGTAGAGGATACTTGGTTGAAATCTGCCTCAGGTAGAGCTTGGTCTGGATCGAAAGTTCGAAACATAACGCTGTTCAGTGAAAGTTTGATCAGTGGGAGCATTGAACATTGGATCCAAGCTTCACATTCAGGTCAAGTATGAGACAGGGGACTCACCACCGCCCGCATGCACTGCGATGATCGATCAAGTTGTTTATTTCCAAGGCTGTTGCCAAACACCGCAGCCAAACGGTGTCACACCTCGTGACACGTAACACGACGTAACATGTGACAAAGCGTGTACTACCTGACGTGACGCGCCAGTACTACGCGTGCTCGTCAGTTAGTCTAGGACCCTTTCGTAGCTCCCTTGACTTTGGCAATATGCCGCTCGTTCGAATAGAACTATGTAACTTCAAATCTTATCGGTGAGAAACCTCCTACAGTAGCATTTCTTCCCATGTAACTTTGACATGTAGGGGTCACCAGGTCATTGGTCCATTCAAGAACTTCACGTCTGTTATCGGTCCAAATGGAGCGGGAAAGTCAAATCTCATGGACGCCATTTCGTTCGTGCTCGGTGTCAAGAGTGCGCAACTACGTAGCAGCCAATTAAAAGACCTTGTGTACCGTGGCCGACGGTTGGCGAGAGGTCCAATGGACGGCTCGGAGGCTACTCAGGATCAGGACGAGGATAAGGAAACGAGCGACGCGGATGGTGAACAAGGGGAAGGATCTGCAAAGAAAGCCTGGGTACTTGCGGTCTATCAAGATCAGGAGAAGAGGAGTTGGTTGTTCCAGCGAACGTATGTCCTCATGTGCTTGCATCCCATCTCCCTGACCCCATAGTGGATCATAGCATCTCTACCACCGGTGCATCCGAGTATCGCCTCAACAACAGGGTCGTCACCTATGCCGCCTACAACACCGCTCTTATCTCCCACAACGTCCTCGTCAAAGCAAAGAACTTCCTCGTATTCCAAGGAGACGTAGAAGCTGTGGCATCCCAATCCCCACGAGAACTTACACGTTTGATCGAGCAAATATCTGGCTCTCTTGAGCTCGCAGGAGAATATGAAAAGGCCAAGGAAGCACAGGAGCGCGCTACTGAGAACGCCACCTTCAACTTCACGAAGAGGAGGGGGATCACTGGCGAAATTAGGCAGTACAAAGAGCAAAAGGGAGAGGCCGAACGCTTCGAAGGCCTCTGTCAGGAAAAAGTGCGTGGCTTGCGGCGTTTGTTCGAACACCCTTCGCTAATATGCCGTCTGACAGGATGAACTTATCCTCCGGCGGCTGCTGTATAAACTGTTCCACATCGAAGAAGCTCTCGAAGCCAACACACGAGATATCCAAACTAGATCAAAGGCCCTGGCAGGATTACGCGCAGATCAGCAACGACATGACAAGGCACTTGAGGATGCCCGTGCAGAGCAGGCTAGAGCGCGCACAACAGTCGTCAAGGAAGAAAAGAAAGTGAAGAAAGCAGAAAAAGCCGTGGAGTCCAAGGTTGGTGGACCTCCCTACTCAATCCGTGACATATTGGCATGCACCCTTAGGAACCTGACTTGGTCGCGACCGACGAGAAAATCAAGCACTCCACTCGTAAGACACAGAACGCCCAAGCAATGCGCGAACAAGTTGGAAAAGATGAAGAGCGTCAACGTGCTAAATTGGAGAGTCTTCGTCGTGACCTTCAAACCGCCCACATTGCTGCTGATGAAGCTGCAGGTAAGTGCCTAAACTTGGGGAGCGAGGCGCGTTCATTCACGATTCGTGATTTATGCTATCAGAGGCACATCGTCACACGTCACAAGATAATACCGCACTCAGCCAGGAGAGCCTTGCAGAATATCGCTCTCTGTGAGCCCATTTAGTCCTTAAAGATGGCTCCTATTATTCACATTTGGACCGTTTCAGGAAAGCAGCGGCGAGTGTGTTGGCAGTGTCTGAACGTCAATCACTCGAGGCGCTGGGAAGAGAAGAAAAGACAACTGCACGTACACTCAGCCAGCTTCAGGGGAAAATAGAAGAGATGCAAACCAAAAAGAACAAACTGACAGAAGATGCAACTACCCAAGGCGAAAAGAAGGACGAGGTAATGTTATCATGTTCGGTCCTCTGGCATCCGGAGCTATCATCTAATGCGGTTGCTTAGCTTGATCGAAAGCTGGCAACCTTACAATCGGACCTGGCCCGCGCTAAACAGGAGTACGACAACCACCAGAGCGAACGGACGCGCATAAGGTATCCACTGTATCTCCGCCCCTGATTCCTTTTCAGTGCTGAATCGCCTTGCCACCCCACTGTAGTCGTCTTGAGACCGAGGCAAACGAGAAGCTCGCAGATGTCTATCAACGTCTCCTCCAAGCAGGTGTTGACAAGACCGAATCAGAGCGAGAGACGAGGCTCAAGGAGACACTTGCAAACTTGCAACGAGTCTTTCCAGGTTCGTCTTCGATCACATGCCCATGGGCCACAGTTATCCAATTTTCCTTTTTCACAGGTGTCAGAGGACGCGTGGTGGATTTGTGCAAGCCCACGCAACGCAAATACGAGACTGCCGTGTCTGTGATCTTGGGCAGAAATATCGACGCTGTCGTTGTAGACGAGGAGAAAACTGCCATCGAATGCATCGAGGTTCGTTCTACAACCCTTTCCCTTCGAACTCATACGCACTCACCCTAGTACCTACGCACCCAACGAGCTGGTCAAGCAACTTTCCTCCCACTCGACACCATCTCAGTTAAACCCATCAATGATAAATTCCGTTCCTTTGCCAAAGGCGCACGGCTTGCTGTCGACGTCATCCAGTACGAACCTGCCGTTGAACGCGCGATGAACCATGCATGTGGGAACGCCCTCGTGTGTGATACGATGGACGTGGCGAGGTATATTTGTTGGGAGAAGGGCCAGGAGGTTAAAGGTGAGTAGTGACAACCTTTGACGTGGGTAGTGGAGTTCATAGGAGTTTGCTGATGCTTGTTTTTTTTTCTACCCCAGCTGTCACGCTCGAAGGGACTGTTATTCATAAGAGCGGGTTGATGACTGGTGGACGAAGTTCGCATGGGTCTGGGAAGAAATGGGAAGAGAAGGATGTCCAAGGTTCGTACGAGGGTCTTTACTCCTACGGTGTGTCTTGTTCAGAGTTGATCTGCAGGTCTCATCCGCCTTCGGGACAACCTCATGGCGCAATTGCAGGAACTCAGTCGCTCGAAACCGCGCGGGAAAGCAGACGATAATATCATTGCTGAGATCACGAGGCTGGAAAGTGCTATTACGGTGACCAAGGACGATTTGGTTCGTATCCTGATACTCAAATCGTGCACTACTTGATCGAACAATGATAATGATGTAGAGCGCTTTCAAACTTCGGTACAACGGCACCAAAGATGAGCTGAAGCACGTCGAGAGGGAGCTTAAACAGCTCGCACCCGACGTCAAAAAAGTCAGTTTTGTTTCTACTTGTTCTTCCATCTTCCCGACCTCATGGCTACTCACCCCAACAGGCTCAAGGCGCCCATTCGACGCTCACTTCACGTATATCAGCGCTCCAATCTGTCATCGACGAAGCCGAGTATGGCGTTTTTGCTTCCTTCTGTGCCAAGATCGGTGTCAACCACATCCGGGAGTACGAAGAGCGTCAACTCAAAGTGGCGGAGGAAGAAAGCCAAGCGCGACTTCGGTTCGATCAGCAAATTGCACGATTGACACACCAGTGAGAGACCATCCCTCTTTAACACATGGGAGCTACTTGCTTAAGACACTCGTTTATCCCCAGATCTCAGTTCGAAGAGGAACAGTTGCAGCTTACTCAGGGCCGACTGGCCACGCTCAAGAAGACACAAGAAGAAGAAGAAATCAAAGTCGTCGAGCTCGAGGAGCAGAAACGGATTCTCCAGGAAGAGATTTCCTCTGGCCAAGAAACGATCGAAAAGCTCCGCAGAGGGCTCGAGGTATTCAATGAGACGCTAGACGAGAAAACAAAGACCGTGGAACAAGTGAAGAAAACGCATGCACGCGCTGCCAAGGTACTTGATCAAGCGCTCAAAGAGATTGGGATGATGGTTTGTGGTTTCTTTTCTCTTCTCTGTTCATCTTGGTAGCTGAGTTGATTGACTGTGACTATATCTTCTCTGTTAGAATGACGAGATTGAGAAATTGGCGCTTGAGCGGTCTGCGACGTATCGCAAGTGCCGTCTTGAAGACATGAAGTTGCCGCTTTTGGCAGGTAACTTGAAGAACGTACCAATGGAGGAGGTGAGATTGCACGATGTACTTTGGTTACCATACTGACTGCTACATAGCACCTGCGTGATGAAGTGGCCATGGACGTCGATGAAGACGAAGATGGCACTCAGCGACCAAATCGGGTGCAAGACTACGGCATCGAAGTTGACTTTGCTGACCTGGACGACGAAGAGCGTGCAGTGAGTCCACATGGTGTGTCCAAAGTTGTCGTCAAAGTTGAAATTAGAGCTCTTCCAGACTAACAGTCCTGAAACTCTCGCCGAGTTCGATGCCTCTATTGCCAAACTGAACGCAGACATTGAACGTATGGCGCCAAATCTCAAAGCGATTGAAAGACTCGACGATGTTGAAGCTAGACTTGTTGAAACTGAAAGGGAGGCCGAGAAGGCCCGCAAGGATTCGAAGACTGCGAGGGACCAGTTCAATGAGATCAAGCGGCAAAGGTGTGTTCTTTCCCTTGTCGTTGCCTTTACATGTAAGTTGATTGTCAGCATCAGATGTGAACTGTTTAACAAAGCATATGTCCATATCTCTGATCGGATTGATGAGGTGTACAAGGACCTTACAAAAGGTAAAGGTGCACCTATGGGAGGTGTTGCTTATTTGAGCTTGGAGGACAGCGAGGTAGGATATCGACTTCATTTCCCCTGTGCGCTGATGCATATTTTTTTCGACAGGAACCTTATGTCGCTGGCATCAAGTACCATGCTATGCCCCCGATGAAGCGATTCCGAGACATGGAACAACTGTCTGGTGGAGAGAAGACGGTCGCTGCGTTGGCACTGCTCTTTGCTATTCATAGGTGGGTCCTTGTCTTTGGATACTACAGTGCGGGACACCTCCTGATTTTTGTGGCAGCTATCAACCAGCACCATTCTTCGTCCTCGATGAAGTAGATGCCGCGTTAGACAATACGAACGTCGCCAAAATAGCCAACTACATTCGTTCCCAAGCATCCGATTCTTTCCAGTTTATCGTCATCAGTCTCAAAGGGTCACTATACGAGCGCGGCCACTCGCTGGTGGGAATATATCGAGACCAGGACGTCAACAGTTCACGGACGCTCACACTAGACGTAAGTCGTACAAACGTCCTCTCGTTCGAGTCGAAGTGGCGCTGACCGACCGACTTTGTAGCTCACGCAGTACGATGGTTAATGGTTATGAATGCCAGAGAGTGCCCTGTTGTTATCATTATTTGCTTTCAGTTGGCCTTGTCCCTGTGTCTGTCGTTGTTCAGTGTAATGTAGCCGTGTTTTACTTGTCATGGCTTGGTCAGACTGGTCATGGGGACGTACTTGTCCTCGTTATTAATCGCAGCAAAGGGTACTTGCTAGCTTACTGACTGACTCAGCCGCCAAGTTAATCATGTCAGACCAGGGGCATTACCAAGTTACCGAACTCGAAGGTGCTGCGCATCAATCAATTTTTATAAGGCTCCTCACCTGACTAGTACTAACCGTAACTTTCATCCACCTCGTCCCTTGCTATCTAAATCACAATGTCCTCGTCTATTCTTGAGCACCCCGCGCTCGCTCTCTACTCAATACCGGCTATGTGGGCGCTGGCATATTTGCCCGGATTTCTCAAAGTATGTACTCGTCAGTGGTTTGTCTCGGTGCTCCCGTTGAAGTGGTTATAGAACTTCACTATTGACCGGTCTGTTGGATATGACAAGTGAGTATGTCGGTCTGCGTGTGCCCTTCAGCAACTAAGCATGGCTGGATGCTCCACAGCGTCACGCCTCGTGGCAATTTGGCGCGTGTTCGCGATGCAGATGTGGCTGCGCTCGTGAAGAGGATGGATGGTGCCCATCAGGTACGACCACTCTGTCGTCTAGGATCTTGTTCAGCACACTCAACCCATCCCCAAGAATGGGCTCGAAGCCCTTCCACTCTGGATATCCGCTGTGGTACGTTTTTGAGTTTGGGGTCGTGTGCTCTGACTCACTAGTACCATGCACATGGATGACAGCTCGCAGGTACTATCACCCATGTTGATACCCACACTATGAATGTCTCAGCTGCGACATTGTAAGTGTACACGAGGTACCTCCACCTACCTGAGTGCTGACTCACATCCATAGCATCGCCTTGCGCACTGCCTACGTCTACGTCTACGTTACGAGCAAGACTCCGTTGCAGGGTTTGCTCAGGACTGCGTTGTGGTTGGGTTCGACAGGTAGGTGGTCAAGCTTTTTGAAACTTGGTAAGCCTGACATGTGTTATAGGTGTCGCAATGCGTCTGTTGGTGAAGGCTGCAAGCACTCTGAGCTCGTAACTTGTTTAGATGATGTGGGTGGGCAGATTGGAGGAGGAGATCGACTACCATGCCTGTCATTTATACTATGATGTGAAAACTACAACTTGGAGATGGGAGCAAAGTGTCGTTACGTAAGCAAGCATTGACTACTTGTCTGCCGGTCGTTCGTGCAACACCCAAAACGCGCATCTATTCGCGATGAACCCCTCGTCGTACCCTCGCTCGTTTGTTCTCTTACGCGGTCAGTCATCCATCCACTCACTCCTTCCTTCAACTCTCTTCGCGCAAGTGGAATCACTTCTCCAAAATGGCGCGCCTGCAGAGGCAGAGGCGCTATTGAACAGAGCTGAAGCTGGCTTTACCCATGGAAGCACAAGTGCAGGTGACCATGTACGTATCATGCCATTGTTCAGACGTGTGTGCGCATGACTGGCTAGGGACACAGACAGACATACTGCGCTATCTACACCAGTGTCTTGCTTTTGCGTTCATGTGTCGGACTAGGTTTGGAGAGGCGGCGGGGCACTTTATGAGGGGAGCAATCGATCCCCGTGTTATCATCTCGTATTTCGACGAGTTGAGGCCCGCGTTGTTTGATGAACGTCCGAGTTTCGGGTCGAGCCAGTGTGAGATTGGGGAGAAGTCATCGATGGCAGGCGCCGAGGGAGACTATATCGAGGTCGACGTGTGGGACGGCGTTAGGGAATATATGCCCCAGGAGACGAGCGTAGATGATATAAGTGAGTGGCTTCCTCTTTTTCCTTCTTATCCACCCATCCCGTACATGCACACCACTGTCCATCACCAAACCACCAACGACCGACCTGTAGCTCAACTCACTCACCTCCCCTCTCTTTCCATGTCTTTCCAACTCCTGACCCTGCCTCATCGTCCGCAAATCAAAATAAATAAATAAATGGGAACTGACATTCAGTCGCCATCAACCTAGTCAGGGATTATTCCCCCTACCTGCGTCCTGGGGCGTTACCTGCTTCACCATCGAAATCCAACCTCACCGATGCGGAGTCATTGACCTCCGATTCTCATACGACGGAAACGGAAAGCGGCACACGGACACACCCAGCCACGCTCGCGATGCGTCAAATCCTCAAAGCTGAAGCGGAGGAGATGGTGAAGGAGATCTTGACTGCTGTGTTGGGGAGCGCCCAACGGTGGGAAGGGGATATTGTGGAGGTGTGTTTCTACTTGTCGCCTGTCGCAGGGAGCTTTGGAGTGGTATTTCTGTTTTGGTTTTGATTTTGGTTCAGTCAAACATAGGAGGGTATTGAACGTTTTAACTCTCATTGTCGCGGTATCAAGTCCTGCGCACTTCCTCCCTCTCACAATCAAGCCCGCTACCTATTCCCACCCATTTCTCGTTTCCTTTTCATCCTCGCACCGTAATACATCGACGTTAATCGCGCTTCGCCAAACAGATAACATCAACAGCCCTCGCCCTCCTGTACGCACATGCGCGAGACGTAGATTCCCTCTCGGCATTGTTCGCTCCTCCACCTCCCACTTCTTCTCGGTCTTCTTCGCGTCCTGTATCCCGGTCGAGCTCCAGACCGCCTTCAAGACCTAGTTCCTCACCCCAGATATACCCACATTCCATTCCCTCGGCCACTCCTGCACATTCGAGACCATATCACACATATACATCCTCATATCCTTCACACGACCATCAAACACATTCACCGTCGCCATCAGTACACGCACCGCATGCGTCCTATTCCTCACAATCAGCGCTAACGCCAACGTCGACACTCGCACCTAGTCGACCAGGTACTACCCTCCCTTTCCGTCCCAAGGTTCTTGCACCGGCGCTTGCTCAGCTCAACCTCTGGGGTGCGTTGATAGAGATGTGGAAAGTGGTCGGGGAAGGAGGAAAGGTTGTAGATATCTTCGTTGGGTGAGCGAGATACCCATATCACTAGAACTAGTCATCTGTCGCTTTCATCTGACTGGCTCGAACCAACTCTCTAACCAATACACAGCCTCGTGGAAGGAAAACACGTCGATCCCTCAGTCGTCGATCCGCTCGAAGAGATATTTGGGATTCTTGCTCCTACTTCAATCGATCCACCCAGCATAACGATTGGAACTGGCTTCAGGCTGACCGAACAAGAAAGACGTGTGTTGGTAAGGAAGTGGGGTGTGTGGCTTGCGGGGAAGGATGTCGAGAAGGGGTTGAAGGTGCGTATCTGTGTGTCACCACTCACTCTCTAATTTTCTGAATTCCTGTTTCTTCACGCATTTTGCCACATTCGAATTCGGTAGCTTCTAACGTCCGTACAACCTCCACGTACCCGCAGACCCACTGGTGCTGCAGGCCGAGGCAAGGACAAAGAACGAGAACAAGAATCTCAAAAAGCCGACGAACTTGCCATTTTATCAGAGCTCCGGCATACCAATATACTCGCTGCCAAGCGGTATCTTGAGTGGTTAGTTATTGGTCGGGGCATTGGTAGGGGTGGGAAGGAGACAACGGCAGAAACGGAGCTGTTCGAGGAGCTTGTATGGGGCTGCGTGGAAGAGGTGTTAGAGTGGGTTGGGGATGAGGCGGTAGGGAGGCTTTGGAGGGCGAAAGGTACGTCGATTGCCTGCTTGCTTGCCGCCTTTTCTTGTCCGTGGACCTATGTTGGGGTTAGGGGCTGACTACATGCTCTACGTATTGTAACAGCTACTTCGTACGCGTCGTCGCCTAGCACATCGACGTCTTCGTCGCCGCCACCTCCCTCCAAGTCACGTTTACCGCCGTCGCTTTCTCTGCCGCCTTCACATCTATCGCCTATATCATCCCCACCACGTCCACCCTTCCTTTCCTACTTCGCCTCAACCACCCCCAACTCCCCCTCGAAGCGCGCACGCATAAAGGCGTTGTTGGTTCTCCAATGCCTGAATGAGGGGAGAGGGATCGCAAAGGATATCCAAGATAGGATTGTCAAAGGGGGGTGTGAGAAGGTTCTAGGTCTCGAAATGGCGATTTTGCATTCCAAGGTATTCATTTCTTTCCTTTTCATTTCGTTTTGGCTCCGCGCCCTCGTCTTCCACATGACTCTGACCATCCTTTCCACCCCTTTCCCAGATTCCCTCCGCACAAGCCACGCTTGGCACGCTACATGGCCTCCGGGATGCCTCGACAGCCGAGTCGTACGCATTGAGTGGAGGTGCGATAGGGATTGTTAGTGTGAAAGTGGGGGTTAACGCCGCGGAGGGGTGTGGGTTGGCAGACTGGGGCGGGTGGTTTGGGAGGGGCAGCGCTGGCGGTGTGAAAGCGGAAGAGAGGCGAGGAAGGGAAGGAGACTTGGTGAAGATGCTCTTAGAGGTTTATATGGAGGATGGGTGAGTCCCTTTTCTGTGTGGGCGTGTAATGCGCATCGGGTCGTGTTTGTGGGTGATGTGTTGCTGATTGGGTTCACACCATACAGAGATACGCAACAGACGGCGAGACTTTTGAATTCGCAGGCAGGGAGGTTGGATGTTATTGATGTGAGTGTTGATATCGTTTTCGTTGGTTCTCAATGGTGGTTTCCCGGACTCTGTCATCTGTGGTGGTGCGGATAACATTCGTTGAAAGCCCCCCGGTCCTGATCTAAGCTAACTAACGTTTTTCCCCATAGATAATCCCGCTGGTCCCACCTGCCTGGCCCCTACACACGATTTCAACCTACCTCACCCGCTCCCTCCGAGGCGCCCAGCACATCTCCCACGAAACCCAAATCGTCAAGGCCATCTGTGCAGGGCAAAACCTCGCTGTGCTTGAGCAGACGTTCGAGGTGCTGCGAGAAGAAGGGGCGATCGTGGAGGAGGCTGTGAGTGATGGGGAGGGGGAGAATGGGGCGTTTGGAGGAGAGGGAGGAGCAGGGAAGAGCTTCGACGAGAAGGTTGGGTTGCATCTCAGCGAGCGAGAAGCAAGGCTGGATGTGGTGGATGTGCACGTGGATGGAGGAGAGGCATGAATGTGCGGACTGACGTCGGAGGAAGGGAGGTCTTCGCTCCTCTCTACTTTTCGCAGGGCGTGTAGTGTAATTGACCGGGAAAGTTTTTGAAGCAAACCGTATCTGGGTTCCAAGACAATTATAAAATTTGCAATGGGTCTCTCGCTCTGCGGGTATCCCTCGCCCTCACTTCCGGGCCGAGGAACGTCGACTTAGCATTCAGCATGGATGCGGTGAGGCTCGTTATCAGCGAAGGTGTCAGCATTGACCACCACACGGTTTCTTGCCAAGAAGGTTCTGTCTGCCTGTGATCCCACTGGTTCCTGGGCTACCTGTGGGCGCCATTGGCAGGGGTGTGGGAGTTTCCAGCAATGAGCTAGGTCCCTGGAAATCGGAACCTTGGCACCACGTGCGATATGGCTGCCTCCGCGGACGGGTGGTAGGGGCATTTCGTAAGGGCGACGCTAGATTTCACAGGATGCTTTCGATCGGCAGTGTGCCACTGCCCGCCCTCTTAAATCGAGAAATGATTCCTGCAGCACTGACATACCCCCCTCTCATAATCTCCTGCAGCGGCTACCATGATCCTGGAAACTTACTCTGCTCTGCTGGCGGCTCTAATATCCCTCGTCGCGGTGCGCAGTATCATTCGACGTCTGGTGTTAAACAAGCCCAGAGAACGAGGCCTCCCTCTGCCTCCTGGCCCACGGCCACTGCCAATTCTTGGAAACGTCCTGTCCCTCGACGGCTCCGAACCCTGGAAGACTTACGCAGCTTGGGGTGCTATTTATGGTGAGAACGGGCACTCCATGGCCCCGAGCAGATGCTGACGGCACCATGGTCCCAGGTGACATCATATACACTCGGCTACTCGACCAAGAATTCATCATCCTAAATTCGCAATCCGACGTGGTCGAGCTCTTTGAAAAGCGTTCTCAGAAATACTCCGACAGGCCATTCATCGCTACTCTCGAACCGTGAGCCTTACCTCTGCGCACCAGGTCGGTGCTAGACTAAACTGCACAAGATTCGGATGGGACCGCAACCTTGCTTTCGCGCCCTATGGCGATCACTGGCGTCTCTCCCGGAGGATATTCCACCAGACATTTCGCGCTGAAGCCTCGCTCCACCTCCGCCCCATGCAGCTGACCAAGGTTCGCGAGATGGTCACGAACATCTTCGACGACCCTAACCAACACGCCTTCTACTGCGAGACGTAAGTAGCGAACGAGTGGTGCACTTCGGATTCATGACCTCGAGCTCCCGAGCTAGATTTGCAGTCGCAGTCACCATGATCGCGGTGTACGACTACGACCCGACTCCTCGGGACGACCCCATCGTACACCTTGCGGAACAGTTCCTCAGGGTTTCGTTAGAAGCTTTGATCCCCGAGAGAGCGGTCGCTCTCAAGTTATTCCCGTTTTGTGAGCACCCTTGTAGTGGCCGATAAAGCTATTTTCTGACAGTCTCGTCAAGTGTTGTACATCCCCGACTGGTGCCCTGGATCGTTCCTGAAGAGAAAGGCAAGGCAGGCACGCAAGTACTCGGAAGAGTGGGTGGAATTCCCATACCAATACGTGCAGAATCGGATGGTGCGTAGTACAGTCGGCTCGCTGCACGTCAAGTGGGCTGTGGGTTGAAAAACTGACGAGCGGAAGAAGAAAAATGACGCTCAGCCCGTTGATTCAATGGTATCGGATCACCTAATCCGGATGAGGAAACTTGACCCGTCCCAGCGCCTTGCTTACGAAGACGCCCTGAAGACTGCAGCTTCGACTGCCTATATTGGTACGTCTACAGATGTTGCGGCAGGCAGCTCGCTAACCGCATATATCAGCATCGGTAGAGACGGTTTGTGTGGTGTCCGTGGATGTTCATGCTCCCAGCCTGACCTGAGGTGTAGACGAGTTCTTCACTCATGGTCTTCATCCTTGCGATGGTCCTCAACCCCCACGTCGCACGGCGCGCTCAAGAAGAAATCGATACCGTGGTTGGGAGAGATAGGCTTCCCGACTTCGATGACAGACCGTCGCTGCCCTACGTGCAGGCGATCATGCGAGAGACGATGAGATGGCAACCTCTTGTACCTTTGAGTGAGTGGCGAATGTGTCCCCATATCGCACCGGCCATCTCATGCTCCCATGTACAACGCAGTAATGCATACCGCGACGAGCAGCGATGTCTATAAAGGAATTTACATACCGGAAGGTGTGTGTTCGAACGATCCCTAGACATTCCGTGCGACCGATCACGCTCGAATGCAGGGGTGACTGTTGTGGCCAACACTTGGTATGCACGTGCCAGCATGGTCTGTTTGCGATCTCGCCGAGTCTCAGTCAAATGTTTCCGCAGGGCAATATCACGCGACGAAACGCGATATCCGAACGCTTCCCAGTTCATCCCCGAGCGATTCTTTGCTTCGGAAGGGAGACTGAATGATGACGACCCGGCACAGTTCGTCTTTGGGTTTGGACGAAGGATATGTCCAGGTAACAGCACACGGCTGGATCTCCTTTGTAAAACGCCTCTACACAGTCTGACCGTCACGATTGCATAGGACGACACACCGCAGACGCGTCGATGTGGATCGGGATCGCGACAATGTTGGCAACTTTCCATTTTTCTCGTGCAAAGGATGCGGAGGGAAACGATGTTGAATTCGAGCCGTCATACGTGAATGGGGTCACCAGGTAAGATTGCATTGGGTCGCGGGTATGGATGGAGCACTTACCCACATCATGCAGGCATCCGATGGACTTCCCATGTTCGATCTCCCCGCGATCCCACATAAGTAGAACTATATTACAAACCGGCCGACAAAGCTAAGTGGGGATGAGGAAGTCATGGCATCCAAGCGATGTCAGGCGGCAACTATGGACTAGGTTTGCACTAGACAATCTAAATCAGGTCGTTACTACATTATTACACTACTACCACTGTCAAATATAGTACATACTAGTAGCTGGGACGTTCGGATCCACGGAGGCCCGAGGCCTTTTTAGAGCAGAGGGACGGGCATTTTTGACTTCCTGGGGCACGATGCGAAAGAAGCGCTGTGCGACAAAATGCCTGGTTCTAAGTGAGAGACAGCGAGCGACTCGTGATAGCCACCGCCCACAGTACTTGCTCCAGGCCCTCGTCAAAGTACGTCAAGGTGTGACTCACCCTGGCGATTCCTAATCGTCTGAGTCTCTTCCTCGCACATCCAATCATTTCCGGCGGTTGATCCAATGCGAACAAAAGACTCGTCTGAGAGACGGTAGTAACGTTACTGTAAGTTGTACTCCGCAATCCTCCCATTGGCCGGGCGAGTCTAAGCGACTCCAAAAAGAGCCACGTACCTAGACTAGGAACTCCCAGAGTGGCTCCATTTTTTTTTTTTTTCGTGATGCGAAGGAAGTGGAACTTTGAAGTCAAACAGATTTTGAGTTCTGTAGCTGGCAAACCTGCCACTAGGGTTGTGCGGGGACAGGAGGGCTTTGGCACTGAAATATACAGGTGGTGTGGACGTTCAAGTTGACGATCGTTTTATTCGTGCCATAAGGGACGTGCTTATAACTATGGTAGGAGCTCGTCTCGGATAGTGTGAGCTGGTTTCGGTGAGCGTTGAGCATAGCGGCCTGGCCGAAACACACGAGAGAAGGACGAAGCCGAATGCGTCCCCTCTGAAAACAAACAATACGGCAAGTCTACGCCATCGTGCCGAGATACGAATGACGCTGTAGCAGTAATGTCACTCTTCGTCAGTGGTGTATAACATTCTTCCAGATGGCAGAGACTATCCACCCCGCGGGCCAGAGACGAACGCCAACGGCCATACAACCCACGTCTAAATCGAGTGACTGAACCAAACGACTGCGCGAAATCACCTGGGCATCGTGCGTGACGACGACCATCCACGTCTTGCACGATTCCAAAGACAATGATCGTTTCCCCGCGGTTTATTGTTTTCCCAGGCATTAATGAAATGCAAGCCTGACCACGTTCCCTCGGATTTGGTATGATAAAAGTCCCTTTTAACCATGTTGCACCCTCGACGAGTCTGGACCCTGGAAGACGTACGCAGCTTGGAGTGCCGTCTACGGTGAGGGTGGTATTCCCCGATCCCAAACAAATGCTGACGGCACTCTGCGTCTAGGTGACATCATATACTCTCAGATATTCGATCAAAATTTCATCATCCTAAACTCGCAGTCCGATGGACTTCCCATGTTCGATCTCCCCGCGATCTCACATGACCAGAACAATGTTAGTAGCCGGCAGACAAGGCTAACTGGGGAGAGTCAACGTGAACGACGAACCCATGACATCCTACCGGTGTCAGGCAGCCACTGTAGACTGGGTCTACACTTAGCATCCAGATCAGATCGTTGCTCATAACGAGTTGTATTGCTAGATACCTAGTCGGATATGGCACGTACTCAGATGGCAATGTCCGCGCGAGCATTGTGATGTCGCAAATCATCGGTCATCGATCAATACGATAACGCGGTGGAACGAGACTGAGTTAGCGACCACCCATGTCGTTCGGCGTCATGCTCATGAGTCCGAGGGACAGACGGGAGAAGCAAGCATCCTTGATTTCCTTGGCGACGTGTCTCTGGAAGTTGTTGCTCGCAACAGCATCGCGGGACACGATGCAAAGAAAGCGCCCTGCGACAAGATACAGGTCCCATGGAGAACACGGTGTTTACTTTTTCATGATACACGACGAAGCAAGAGTCGGCGAGATATTCATCGTAGGCGCGCTAGTACCAGGGAGTATGGCAGAATGGAACTGCTTTGGCGATCGGTTCTGTCGTCTGGCTCCGTTCTTGTCAGCTCGAGGGACATTACGAGGGACAGGCATCTTGGATTTCCTTGGTCGCATATCCCATGGAGTTACCGCTCGCGTCAGCCTCACAAGAGATGTATGTCGCATGAAAAAGCGAACCACCTCATTTAGTTCCAACTCGCTGTGGGCCCAAGTGACTGTACACGTCAACCGTACGACTCACCCGAATGACCCCGAACCTCTGTTCCTCACACTTCGTTTCAACCCTCTGCAGTCGTCAGTTCCATGCGTGAAAAATACCAAATCCTGCAATGGGCCGTCCAGTCGAACTATGGCTCCTCCAGTGTTTGATTTCGAGCTCCGCAGCTGACTCTATAGCCGATTTGGGTAGCGGTGCATAACGCACCGCACGCCAGTGGCAGGCCAACTTGAACGTGAAGAACTTCTATGGACGCTGCGACAAACGACGACGAGCTAAGTTGGGTTTCGCTCAGAGACCGTAGCCTTCGGCCAGGAGGCTTTGGGGAGGACAGAATCAGGATATGGTTGTTGTTCCAATTCGCAAGTCTTGTTAGTTGAACTGATGTTACATGTACATGTTTGTCTACAGGCCAGCCCTGCTCGGCGTACAACCTCTCTCTGATCCACCGCCGTACTCAGAGGTGAACGACGAAAGTGTCGATCAAATGAAAGACCGAATAGATGAAAGCGATGCAGGTAGAGACCCTCATGTCGACGAGCGACAAATCAAGCTCGACACGGATCGTAGTTTTGTGCTGTACCCTGTAGGTAGGGTTGACCAACCGTTGAACTGATTTGTATCACCTCTGAATGCAGAACTCCACTAGAGCCTAGCGCTACGTCCGCTCGTGACGCACTGCAAACTGACCTGCATGGTCTCATCGTGTCCTTGTTCCGAAAACGTGGCGCGCTTCATTACTTCCAGGGATTTCATGACATTGTCACGGTAATATTTTTAACTTTGCCTCAGCCACTACACCTCCCATGCGCAGAGAAGATGGCTCTCCATCGCGTTCGAGACGCCATGGGTGTTGGACTTGAGCCAATACTCGGCTTATTGAGGTTCGTGCCAAATTCTGTACCAAGAATGGCTCGCAGCAGGTTAACAATATTGATGTCTCCAGAGTGCTGAGAAATCTCCTAAGACTTGTGGATCCCGAATACGCCGAGCTCCTTGAAAGGTGAGTCTATTCGGAGGTACATTGGTCCTTTGCTCTCGCTGATTACATCCCATCGTGTCTTTCGCAACTCTCCTACGCGCCAGTACAACTCTTCTCCCGTACCACTCACTCCCCCATCTACTCACGCTCTTCTCGCACGACGTCCCGACTCTTCCCCTCATACAGCATGTATGGGATTTCCTGTTATCACGAGAACCGATAGCTTTGGTGTGGCTGGTTGCTGCTGTGAGTATCCACCCATGTTCCCTCTGGCCTATCTTCGTTATCGGCAACATGTCATTTTCAATTTTTAATTTCCGCTCATGTTCTCCATCAATGGGAGTGGGTCTGACCATCCCATTTGTAGCTCGTCCTTCAGCGAAAACCTTCGGTCTACTTGCTTGCCGAACAGGATGAGGAAGGAATGATACACTCGTTGCTTGGGAAACTGCCAGAACTTGTCGATGCCGAGCCTGACTTTAGTGACGTCGCAGCAGTTGACAAGAAGAATCCTACGATAAATGGGCGTCTTGAAGTTGAAGTGGGCCATGCTTCGGAAGACAACATGGTGGCTGAGAGTGCTGGTGCACGCTCTGGCTTGAACGGCGATGCACAGGTATACCCAGATATGTCCACGCAGCGGAACCCTGGAGATAGCGTTGTTGCACAAGATGGGGAGCTCGTGACCTCTGGCGGTGTCGAGCGCACGCATGTACCCCAAGATACCTCCAATTCTGCACATAGTTTGCCTCACCACAATGGCACTGAGCTTGACACCAGCGAGATGGACGAAGGTGCACATCCCTTGGAAAACCTAGGTCGGCCCCTGTCAGACGAGGACTCATACCAGCCAGAGAGATCGAGCTCGGTACCTACTTGGCCTTCCGAATCTATAGATCTTGAAGACGCTGCTGGCGTTTCATTGGACGATTCATCAGCACTGGAGGCATCCATACCCAGTTCCCCTCGTTCCCCGTCGCTCTCGCGGCCGCCCACGCTAAGACACGCATCTCCTGTGCAACCGACCTCGGCATTGCAGAAAGATGCGACTCTCTTCGACTCTCCCGCTCCTTCCGCGCCGAATACCCACCCTTTGCCGCCATCCTCACCTTCCCCTTCGCGCTCTCCGACACACTCGACGGATTCTTCCCCTCCAGAACACTCGTCTACAACATCAAATCTAGTCCCTTCACGATCTTCCCATTCGCCTCCTCTCGACGGCCCATCCAAACCCTGGTCCAGATCCAACCCCGCGTCCGTTTCCCTCCCTCACCTTCTCCGTCAAGCGGACGCCCTTCTTGCTTTATACCCACCAACACACCCCTCACTCCGCATCAATGAGATTATTGGACCAGACAGCGCCATGTTGACGTGGCATCCCCCGCCGCTTCGTACCGAAGTCAATGACAAAGTACCAGGAAAAGTTTCGTACCACCAGACAGATGACTACTTGGAATCCCTGGTCAACTCCCCGCATATCGTGATACCTTCCCCACCTCCCTCACCCCTTCTCAGCCCCCGCCTTCCGGAGAAGAAGCTGAAAGTTCCGTCGAGGTCTGTAGCAAAGAGGCTCCTCGACCCACGCAGGATCGGTCTGCGTTTGGGTGCGCTCACACCTGCAGAGCGTAGAGTCTTGCTTCTTGGTGCGTTGTTTGTGGTAGGGGCCGCGATCGCGATAAAGGCGGCGAGAGTGCCTGGTGCCAGCAGTGTAGCGAAGGCAAGTGGGGGCGACGCCTTGAAGCGCCTATGGCATGGGAAGTGGACGCTGATTTCGTCTGCGGTCGCCGCGTGGGGCCGGGGCTTACCCTAGACTATCCCCTGTATACCAGATGCTATTGATGGTGGACACTCTGGATATTCGACACTCGATTAGATGTAAATCATGACCTCGGACTAGACTGAGCAAATATTGCGCCCAGTGTTACACTCGCCCGTTGTACTTGCTCAAGAAGGTCCAACTGCAGCAGATGGACCCTGCATGAGTGCAGCGTGGCTTTTTTTTTTTTTTTTTTCTAAGACAGCTTGAATGTTTCCACCATCACCGCGGGATGCGGTCTCCATCCTGACGTGAATTTCGACCGCGCGGCATCGATGGACCGTGAACGGTATTCTTAGTCCCACGTTGGCTAATAGTAACGGGTCTCGGGCCTCATGGCACAGCCCAGGATCCTGCCGGGTATTTCCAGAGATCTACGGTCCGCAAGCAGCGTCCTCTGCGATGCGCAAGGGCATTTCCCCGCGGCGCACTTGAGCCGGAGCCAATGAAATGGGTGTTTTAGACTTCGAGGTAACCCGTTTCGACGTAGGAGGGACGGGTGTTCTATGACTACGGCACGAGTCAGCCCGGCCTTGCACTTCCTGACATAAGAAGTGTCTTCCACGTACAAATTCAGAGGACAAACCACCCTAGTAGGACAAACTTGAAGCATCTGCATGACGTGAAATTGCCTGGCACCCTAAAAGGTCCGTCACTCACGCGTTTCTGAAGCAGGCACGGAATGCACTAGTCAAAGCAGCTTCCAAGGTTGTCAATTATTGGGCGGGTTTTTTGGCTTTGACTGGACGATACATCGGTTCTGACGAGAAGAGAGGGCACTCTAGTTCTTGCTCCAAATGCGGACACCGAATGTCCTTGAGATCCTAATAAACACAAACATTAATATTGATTCACGAAGTACTACCGTCACCCATTCATCGAGCAAGAAGCAGGCTCATCCGAAATGGCTTGCGCGATTAGTGCTCCAGAGGGACCAGACAACAAAAAAACGGACTTTTGTGATGTGCTATACGTCACGGAGATCCTGCGGGTTATCTTGGATAACCTGATTGACGACAAACGGTCGCTCTTCCGCATCGCAGTTTCAAGTAAAGACTTCTTAGATCCTGCACTGGACACTTTATGGGCAAAGATGTATTCGTTCGATCCATTTATTCCTTTGCTGCCAGAAAACGTGCGACAGGACTGGGTGAGGCTTTCTGTCTGAGTGACATTACAGATTCTCGTCTGATCGCCGAGTCATCTTGCAGCATCGTGCGTACATGCTGGAAGATTTGTCGCATGTGCACTGTCCAGAAGAAGAGTGGAAGTTGTTTGATTCTTACGCACGGCGAGTGCGCTACATGTTTTGTGGCGAGAACACCGTGGGCAGGTCAACGTACCAACAACTCATCATTATGCGTCCTACCTCTGTCCCATTCCCCCGTCTCAGAGCACTATATATTGCTCCAGGTCGTGGGACCTTGATGTTCCCGTCCTCTCTGCGCTCCCTCGCAGTCTGTGATCTAGGCAGGGGGCCACTACACGCGCTTCCTTACATCGAGCTGGCGCTCCGTCAAGCTGCCGACGATGTGCCACTTCTCGGGGAACTCGAGATCTTGGGCGTGTGCCATCCGTATCCCGAAGGAGGGCTCCATCCTCTGCCTTTCCAGGCGCTCCACACAGTCACACTCTCACCTGTTTGGTACCTGCAACCCGGGGATTTCGACAACTTTTCACGCCTCCTGTCCACGGCGCCAGTTCGGTTTCTGACGCTCCGGATCCCCACGTTCTCCACGCTGTTCCCTAAGCCTGAGGACAAGACGCCTATCTTCTTGAATGTAGAGGTCCTGGACATCACCGCCGATCCCCAAGTAGCCGGCGACGTTGTTCTCTGTTTTGGCTCACCGCACCTTCACACAGTGATGTACAACTACTCGCCAGGTCTCGACTCAGGGTTTGACCATTTTTTCTCCGCCCTTGCTCAGCGACCTGTGCCGATTCGTTCGCTGCAAATTACGGTGGAGCCCGATGGTATTAGGCCAACCGCATGCGTCAAAAGATTTATGCGGATGCTGGAGCCAGTCGTTAGTGCTGGACTTGAGAGGCTTACCTTGAACGTGACAATAAAGGGGGCGTCAAGTGTCCATTCAAGCGTTTGGAAGAGGTTGGATGAGGGTTGTTGGCCCACATTGGAGCATTTTGAATGCAACCTTACAGACGCTCACAGTCGGCGGTCTGTGGTCTCGGTCGTACAATCTTGATGTTTACTTCAACTTGAGGCAATCCGTACAGGTTTCTGAGCGGCGCAGCTACGTCGAGGAATTTACTGGCGATCCGGTACCTAGAAATTCGTGGTCAAACTCGCTGTCGTTTGTGGTACGTCCGCATGGTAGTCTGAAACATGCTGTAGAGATTATTCCTCGGAGGGGAAGGGGGGGCGAGTAGCACCGGATGTCAACCTGTTCGCCTCGTCTCAAATCAGCGCTTCGAGCTTCAGCCTTGGGCGCCTAGGCGGGCGTCAATGTCAACGTCGGGGGTGCACGCCTTTTTGATGGGAACCAAGGTAGACAAGAACCGCCTTGCACTGTATTTACGGTTGTGGAATCGCTGGAGCGCTCTTGAATCACTACCATACGGTCCCGTTCCGCACTGATTGCCCTGCAGGTTCACTTGTTCCATGATCAGCGGAGATGTCGATGAATCGGATATGGGATCTCTTCGACCAGCGCCCCTCGAAATTTGACTTTCCTTCTGTGGCTCCCCCCCTCAACCCGATATCACTATGCCGACACATAAGATACTTCTATTCCATCTGACGTGGTTAAGCCTGAAGGGGCTTCGTCGAGTGAAGAATTGATTCTCGATGGCTTTTTGGAGCGTGCGCATCGGTGGACCTCACAGGCTGTACGTCCACGAGCTTGGTGCCAAGGTCCGGGAAGCCTTGCGTTAAGCACAAGCGCTGGTGAACACACATGGCACCCTGCGGAAAGCTGTCCTAGATTGACAAGGATGCTTGGGCTGGCTTGTGGGTACACCGACGAAGGGGCGGCTCTAAGCGCCCTGCGGATAGCCTTCGAACGACGAACCTGGTCTAACCCAGAGCGGGGCCTAGGTATTTCCTCCGTCGACTAGCCCGCGCAAAACTCTTGCAGGTACCGTTTCGTGCCCTTTTTGTAACAAAGGAATTGAAAGACGTTGCTACGGAATACACAGCCAGGCATGTCTCTAGTCCGATGAAAGGTCCGATAGGCGGGCCACAATGACAGGTCGTGCCTTGACACGTAGGTCTTGTGGAAGAGTTACTTACTAGACCACGACACAGAGCCTTGGTGGTCACGGAGACGAGATGAAATGTCACTCATGGAGCCGGAAACATGTATTCAAGCTGGTCCCAAGCCAGACCTCAAGGGACCACGATAAATGGCATCAGATGTGTGGGTAGACTTGCTAAAGGGTTATCAGAGAGGGATGCCAAGCCTGGTGACCGTACTAACGCCCAATTGTGTGGGTTTTCACTGGGAATTGGGCCTCGAGTCTGGGTAGTGGGTACAATGTTGGGCTCACTTCCATGATTTCGAAATAAAAGAAAAATGCAGGAATGCTGTGGGAATTTTCTTTGGGGCTCTGTGGGCATCTGAATCCCGACCAATCAGAGCTATCGGGTAGCGAGTGCTTTTGCAGGGGTGTCGATCACGGATCACTCCGCAGCAGTGTGCAGCGGGATTACCTGGTAATTTCACATGACTTGCCTTGTCCCCCACAGACTTTGGAACGTTCGCTTTGAGAATTCAGTTAGACTATGTTGTCGCTGGTGGAAAGTCGTGGCGGTCGTTGATCATACGCGCGCGATGGTACCACGAGGCTTACCCGGCGTTCTTCAAGCTTCGACTTCAAGCCTCTTGTGGGGCGTTGTTGTCCCTACAGGTAGTCGCGACGCTGTTACGGTTACTTCTTTGGTACCCCGAACAACCTAAACGTTAACATTGGTTGCCACGCAGAGCACCTTATACCAGCGGTACTTAGCTGGAGAAATTTAATTTTTTTTAGCCGACCCTGTTGACATAGTAGCTGGGCAACTGCCAAGCCAGTCATATTCAATTTGAATATCAAAGTCTATCAACATGAGATTTCATATTTCGAAACGTTAACCTCAAGTCAAATTGTTCAAGCGTTTTCCAACGTATTTAATCTTGGTATATCGCTGATTCGCAGAGTTTCCAACGGCTACTTGTATCGGGTGTAGAACAACAGTAACGAACACAGTTATAATAATTTCCGGTCAGTGCGCTGAGTACGTTCCCCACAGTGCAAGACGGGGGGTGGGCACCTTCTCGTTGATTAGCACATGCGGCAACATCAGAGCACCCCCGGTACAAAGAATATGCCGCGTTCCAACGTTCTAGTACTAGCATTCAGCTAATTATCAAGAGCCACGTCAAGCTGGTTACTTGTACTTTGACCGAGAACGAGAGTCTGGGTGGAACAAACGCAAATATTATAGTTACAACACAACGGGGTGGGTGAGAACCATATTTTGTTGGTTCGTCACGCACCTGAAAAATCAACGGCGTTCTTGCAACTTGAGGCTGGAATATGATAACGTACATCTACTGCTTGCTTCCAGGGATCAGTGAGATAGGCCAAAGGGATGGACTCGCGCAAACTTGGTATTTCGACATGCCGGCGGTCAAATTTAAACTCGAACGATTCACCCAATGAAAATTTCCAAAACAATTTTGTCAAATCCCCACGTATCCATTACGGTTTGACCTCTATGGAGAGGCTGTTATTGGTGACTTTTTTGGCAACCCGCACTCGTGTCGTCAAGTATGAAGCACGACTACGTACATTTACTGGCAGTGTAGTGATCATGTCCCGTTCCCAGAAGACGAGCCGACACTCAGGCCATCTGTAATTCGACCACTCCTCGGTTGGTGTATATCAATTCACGTGGCTACCTCAACAGCAACTTACTAAATCACTGATAATCGGAAATGGTGGAGGACCATGCAGGCAGAGATGTAGCTGTGGGCACAGGGATATCGATGATTCGAACAACGTTCCATCGGCGTTTCATTACTCGCCAGTGACCAGCGATAGTCTAGAATATGCAGGAGCGTGTGGAAGACCACCATTCAAGGGAGTGCATGAGAACTGCATTTTTTCATCTTTATTTCGTCATGTATCCGTGAAGAGTACTCTTACTGCATCAAGAATCCAAAAATGCGAAAAAAGGCTCACAAATGTTTGAAAATTGACCCACTTTGGGTATGGTACAGGTACATGGCCCGCTAAGCCTCGCTTTAGAGTCGCTAAAGGCTTGTTCAGCTAATGGGATACTTGCAAAGTGCAGTACAACAGTAACGTTACTCGACGACCTTGCAGATGTGGCAGGCTGCTCCAGAGATCTGGCCGTCATCAACGGCTTCCATTCCTCGTTTTGAGTAGGACCAGATCTTCTGTGATCGATCTACCAATCGGCAGTCACGTGTTATCACGAATTGTCACGAATTATCACGTACCTGCCGATTTCACAGTCCGCTCATAGGGGCAGGTGCCGAAGCTCGTACTACATTATTTGTACTACGAAGTGTATCTACTGACATATAGATACAGGTAGAAACAATCCTAATTAGATGGTGGTTTGTGCCAGGGAGGAGGTGTATGTATTAGGACTGATATAGTTGGTCTGATTTTCATGGTAAGGCTCATATGTATAAGTCATTGAGGGTATGGCCCAAAAAAGAAGAGATATCCACATTTTCCCTATCAATTTCGTTCTTTCAAGCCCGAAGATGATCATTCAGTATAAAAACTAAGCTGTATGGAGGGGATAATGTTGTAGAAATAAATTTGAGCCCAGAAAAACCGAAGTGCCGAATGGTAGGTAGATCACGGAATGACCGTAGGGGATAGTAGCACGCGATCGAACTTGTAGGTGAGACCTCCCGCTATTATCGGTGATCATTAATTTCAGCACCGCGAGACACATGTCTTCTGCATGTAAACCAACGCGACCAGGGTCGTCAACGCGGGTGGCTGGATATGTTTTTGTTACATTTTGAGACGACCGGTAGTATGACAGTCAGAGGTACGATCATACAAAGAGGGTTTGAACCTACACTATCTGATTAGAAAACCTGTGAGACACACCCTGCAGGTGGCAAGGCAACCGATGGTTGTGCAGGGATATGAACGCTGGGCAACGGTTTCCACCAGTAATAGAAAAACGTACTCGTTGAACTGTCTCAAATCCGATTTTGCCCGATACATGGCGCCCAGTGGGACTTTCAGGCACCGAGCGCTCCCATGAGGCTCTCTGCAGGTTCCAGAGAGAAGAATCAGCGGCAACCTACCCACTCATTAACGTGCATCCGGTTTGAATACTTTGAGTGGTAGCCCGTTCCATTGAACGGCGTGGTGTACACTGATGGACTTTAATGAAGTGATTTCGATCGGGGACCTACAAAAGCTAGGTTGGGCTTTGTCGATGACGTGCGAAGTTTAAAAATAAGCACGCTTCAGTCTCAGGGACACGGCGGGCCGCCGCCATTGCATCAACCCGAACAGCGCCGCATTCGTTGTAGCTGCAGTTTGTAATGTAGATGCCAATTTAGTGTGAACTCATCCCTAGTTACTTCAAGAGACGACACCCCCATGGATGACGGATGTCTCTGTGTCGTGCCTACGCACGTGAAACGAGGCTCATCACAACCACAGGGTGCTAGACGTAGGCACCACTTACCCTGCACGGCTCGGTACCTCTGGCAAATACCGGCCCGATCGTTGGCGATGCCCTGAAATCCCATTTCCCGGGAAGGTAAAGCCTGGCAAGACGGACCATCACGTTAAGACTGGGAGGTCTTCCAGAATGCTGTTCTTTGCACAGTCCATAATCAGTGCAGGCGACATGTGAACGCTTAAGCTGTACAACGGAGGTACGCACTTGAAAAATGAATGGGTTCAAAACTTCTCTGTAAATTCCACCAGTCATGACTCGAATGCCTTGCGGAATGCATAGCCCAATCCAACAGGCGATTTAGAAGTGGTCGCTATAAGGTTAGACAAAATACAAGCAAGACATTCGAGCCTCCAAGTCACGGAAGCTGGCTGTGGGACCTATCACACACGCCACGATCCTGGACTCGCGGCGGCACAGGCACTTAGTTCTTGGGCTTCCAAGACCTAGTATTGCCGGGAATACTGTTGTTCAAAAGGAGGTAGGCAACGTTGGTGTGAATAGAGTTGGTTTGTACCCGCAAGGTAGCCTTTGTCTTAGTATACTGTAAAGTAAAGGCACGTTGGACTTGGAGTGACTTACACGAAGTTCCTCAAGACCGTGAACGTTCATTAGTTCCATGACAGATGTTGACCACGGCACCTACGGGGTTGCACGAGTTGGATCATGCCGGGATTGATTTTGAAGCGGAGTAGGGTCTCTGTCTGAACCTGATCTGCTACTACTAGTACACTCGACCAGGATGTGTCACCATGGTAAGACACAGGAATGATATTGGGAGCACCAGTCCATTAACTGACGTTGACAGTGTAGCCGCTATCTTCGGGTTCGCAGTCAGGGCGTTTATGATCCATCCAAGCTTGAACGTGATCGTCCGATGGATTCCGATTCCGAAGCATTGCGATCAATTCGTTTTGAGAGCGCTTTGTTGATTGCCACGAGCGTTAAATGACGGAAACGATTAAGCCTAGCGAACTCACATCGACGGTTGGATTAATCTTGATCAACCCAGGCAGTGCTGCGGACGTGGACCCAAGTATTTAAGGACATGCGCCCGAGTCTGGATATCGACATCTGCACCTCACCTTCACTGGTACCGAGACCCACAATGCAACAGCCATCTTACCCGGGTGACGGCCTACCTGCGCCCAGACCAGGCAAGGCGGATCTGCAGCGGGCGTATCGTTCGAAGGAGGTGGAGAGCTTTAACCTGCTCCGCGATGTCATCAAGGATATCACCGGCGAAGAGATTCAAACCCGGAACGAGATTCTGAGGAAAGGTGTGTTTGCCCCTAGGGTTGGCATTGGGTATCCGACTGACTGGCTCGTACTACCAAAGCTATAGATCTACTACAGCACCCCGATTTTCGGGCCCGGAACTCGAGCCAGCATCATGCTATGGGGGCGGTAGGCCATCCTAGGTCGCACCGACTGGACCCACCATCACCACCTGTGGCCTCGGGCTCGTGGTATGGGATGGGTATTGCCCCCCAACAGGATGGGATGGCTGGTCGCCATCCACCTCCTGCTGGAGGCAGTCACAGGAACACAGTATCAACGCCCCACATCGGTACGTGAATGAAGGGCATAATCGAGAGGTGTGCTCATCACCCTTTAGGTATTTCCACCACATCCTCTCAGTGGTCCCGCTTGGGAAATTGCGAGTATGATCCACCGGGGTTCCTTCCCACGGGAGCAACGTCGTCCTACGACCACGGATACGACGCTGGCGAATCCTCCATGCCGGAGATCGATGCCCTGTGTCAAGACCTTGATCACCAGTCCATTACCGGTCATTACCGGTACCATCCCGGAGGCCGCAGCAACTAGTATACAGTGCGGCAAACAGATGTTAATAATTGTCTATATCTTTTAACTTCCTATGGACCCTTGTACAGTGTAGCGATAGTATTCCCTTCCTTTCTTGCCTCAGCGCTCTTCGGAGAATGTAGCCTTAGTACTTGTATTAGTTGTGCCGTACCAATAGATGTTCTAGTCGGTCGCTGCCTTTATGTATGGAGGGATTTACTTGATGTTAATTTAATATTGGCCAAGATTTTAACGTTATGGAGAACAGAGGTTTGATTCAGACGGTATGCTTCCTCTTCTAATGTACGGTCAATAAGTTGAAGGCCAACGGGGACACCGGGAAAGACATCTGGATGATCTATTTGATATTGAAAGTAATTTGTAGAAACTTACTACTTTAAACCATGTGGACAAGCAGTGTACGTATACGCTACAGCTGGGGTCTACCGGTCGTCCTGTTTTCGTCCTGTCCTTTATTGCGTTCTAATGGCCCAAGTACGCTTTGCGCAAGGCGCGCTTTTCTGTGACGAGAGGAGAGTGAGCTTAAACCACTTCGCTGGCCCCAGTGTACAGTCCACAGAAAGCTCTAGGGACCCGCGAGGTACTTGAATACAGAACATGATCAGGCATGAGCGAGGATAATACCCGTCTATGTCAGTGCCAACTCCCAGGGGACTACCTCTCATTGCAAGGGGTGCGCCTTTCCCCCCAGACGACCCGCCAGGAGTAAAATTTCAGTTGTAGGGGTTCGTTGTGCGACCGAACACATTACTCTGCGTCTCGCCCCACTTCGATGGTTGTACGTGGTTCCAACGTCAGATTCCTGAGACTTCGACCTGTGTGCACCATCGGGGTCGTGGATCATTACACTCACCATGAACGTCCGAGGTGCATTAGTACGAACAAACGGCACCGCTCCGACCATGAAAACACAGTCGCCTTCGGAAAAATTGCCGATGTTGCAGGCATATCCTGAAATACCAAGGTCAAAGGTCGATATGAGGGACACAGATACAGTGGCACCCATGCCAGTCCTTTCTTGCCCGCGTCTGGGGTGGCGGTTCAAGGAAGCTAGTGGAAAAAAAAAAGAGAACGAGATCACGGACCCACGAGTTGATGTGCAATGATAGCACTTTTTAGATAAGCTGTGGTGACCTCAAAGTTCGTGTAACCTGGACCCTTGTCAGTTAGCAGACGAGCTAACGCAGACACATCTTTGATGCCCAGGACAATGGTATAAATTTTTCGTGATGAAAGAAGACCATAGTCTTCCGTCACAGAAGGCGGGTTTCCGGTGGTGGCTTAATTCTCCAAGCATTGGGAATGGAGGCCGCCTGCGCAGCCCTTCGGGCATTGCACGACGAGCGCCAATCTGAACCTTTTGCTTGAGTCCTGGTGCTGCGGCTGCTGCCCAGCATTGCATGAAGAACTAGTTGAGAAGAAAGAAAACAACAGGGAGAATTACGTTGGCTGTCGACTTAGCATTGGAGCTCCTCCGAGTCTAGAAAGTTGCTCACAAAAGCACTGCAACCAACTCCGATGTCACTGGAGGGTTCCCTGAAAACGACCAGAATTCTGATTTCGACGCTGCTTGGTGCTGCGCACTGTGCGTAGCTCGACGAAGGATGGCGTCGGGTGCATGTCGACGCCGTACCGGGATCAACAGATAGTGCGGCATGTTACATAATAGACTTCTAACACAATGCTTCCAAGCAGGCGATGCAAAGCTATATTAGGATGAAAGCCCATCAATGATCACACTACGTGTGCACCCTGAGAATTACGCTGCCGAGAAAGATGGACAACGGGGATGCGTTCCTCAGTATCCAAAGTCGAAGATAGTCTGTTCATCATGGGATAAATTGCGGTTGATTTGCCCGTTTGAGCTTCCCAAAAATTGAAATCAAGCCACAATTCTTGAAGGAGAAGTAGCGCTTGGCATGTGCCGATCGATGATCTCTAGGGAGGGGGTGAGCTCTCACTTCAGTGGAAACCACACGTCGTGGAACGTCGCACCCGGTTTCTCAACCTCGTGGTCGCTCGAGTCCCGCTTTTGGTTCTATACAACAGTCTCTATGACCCTGGGCAAGGACAGAACTGACCGGCTGCGAGAGGAACGGGTGTTTCTACAACACCCAAAGTATCGCGCGAACGGTACAGCACATTGATGGTATGTCTCTTCAGTAAAACCAAGGAGCCCGAATAAACTGAAGGGTAGCGAAACAGTAGTCCGACATCTCAACTCCACGTTGACGGCCTCGCTACTGTTCGACTTCCACTCCTGTGTATAACGATGAAGCCATTGATTGAGTGGATGGCTATCCATCCAGGCCAGTGCGGAACTGGGCTCTCAGTTGCCAATAAGACGATGGAAATCGAGGTCAGAACAAATACAGAGTGGAAATGCGCCATTAAGCGCTGGCTCCAGCCTGTGCTTGTAATGCCATCCAACACTGGGCCATGTTGTTTCCTTCGGATAGTTTTCCAGAGAGTAAAAACTATACAGGACTGTTAGTCACGAGAGCTGGGTTGGATATATTACGCACAGGCATATGCCGCATACACTGACCCAACGAGTAGTGGGAGCATGTAGACAATGGGGAAAGCGGGACCGACGTTAGCCACTGCTTGTAGGCAGCCAATGTCTTCGAAGATGTAATACCGATATTTTTGAACAATATACTCTTCAACGCACAGTGAGGATAGTCGAGGAAGTCGTCAGTTTTCTTGGATGGCCACATGCGCATCGCAACCGCGAAACCGGGGACCACCAGACCGAGATAAAGTTCGAATAACACGTCGAAGGTTTTCTGCGTCGCAAGTTAGCCGACAATCTTCGAACGTGTGATAGATTGGGACCTCATTTCTTCTCTGGTGCAGTGTAACAATCATATACAAGCGACGGTTGACGCACAAAGCGGTCGTAGCGAGAGCAACACCAACAGCGAGGAGACGAGTGCCTTCATCAAAATCAGGACCTGCCAAGTTCGAAACATAACGGATGAGCGAGCATAAGTCGCACCAGACTGGCGCCCAGTTTTCGACGTTGTGGTTCCATCTTATAGAATTCGTGAACTGAACTAAGCAAGCGACCTCGGTCCGCACCATGAGCAGAGAGGTTCTCAAGTTTGAAATCGCTAACAACTGAGTCAGGGGCAATTTCTAATACATGTTACTCGCACATTACCTTGTGAATGCCTCGGACGAGGTATTGCGACCAACAACGCTCCAACTAAGGAGAAGACGGGGAATAGTGAATTAGGAGGAACAAGCATCTTATCATCAGTGTTTGATGTGGTGGGGCAGACTAGCTGGGAGACAGCAATGATCTTTATCGCAGTGAGGGTGCTCTCTCAGTCTCACATGCAAACCAAGAAAGTATCCGGATGGGTACAGAATGTTGCGGTGCATACGGTGAACAATCTGGCACATACCCTTCGAAGCATAAACTGCATGCATTGATTGGTTTAGAGTTATCTATGAAACGGGGAGTGGCTAATCATGGATTCAGACCCACCGAATTGCTATATATATAAGTGCTGGAGATGCGGCTTGATGCCAGCGACGGAACCAGTCGTGTGCCTACAGGATGAACCAGGGTCCATCGAAAGGTGTGAATGACCGCACAGAGAACAACGAAAAACCAACCGCGGGCGATTGAAAGCCTGAATAGCTCCCAAGGTTGATGAGAACAAGTATTAGCAACAACACCTGTCAGTCAAGTAACACCCTCCAAGAAGTAAATATTTCGACCCAAAGAATGATTCTCCCTTTGCAGCAGCTGGCACTAGCAAGTGTCACTTTTGAAAATTAGGTTTGTCCGAGTCAAGATGTGGCTGTGTCGGGATATCGCGTGCCCCTGCCACCGGCTGTTCCGTTAGTTTGCCCGCAAGCTTGATAGTGACCTCAAGCTACCAGGAAAGTTCATTCTGCAGGGAATCTTCTGGCCACCCTGTTCAACCGACACTCGCTGGCGTTGTGAGTTCGAGAACCTTAACAGAGCAGACCGACGCGTACTGAGGAGCAAAGGCAAGTTGTTGGCAATGACATTGCGAATCGACCAGCCCGCTGTGTTCCTGCATTCGACACGACCAAGTACGTGGTAAATATCGCTCTGCTGCGATCTCGCGAAGGCACTGGGGCTTGACTACTTCGCTCCTTCAGGTTGTGGATTCGAGATGGAAAGAGTGCAGTGTCGACCCGCAAGTAACAGAACATCGTAGGAGGCGCCTCTTACAGCATTTGCGTTTCAAGGTTATGAACACCTGCACCGCACCATCGCTGCACGACGTGCGGACGTGTGCACGCATGGTACACGATATAAATCAATGTTTTCTCCCCGAACACTGCACGAGCTCGATCACTGAATAATGTCCCAGCTTCTCTTTTGGGCTGAGATGCAACCCACGAGATTGCACACAAATGATGTCACAATGTCTGGTGTTGGTCCGGGTGTTGAGCATCGGGGAGTTTAGGTACGAGGGAGTTGGGCTGGGCTGGTGAGAGAAGATAGTTGCCAGAAGACCCCTAGTCGACTTCTTCAGACACGGTGAAGTATCCTGTGAGTGACAACAAAATGGTCCGAAAGGGGAGACTATTAGGGGAGGTTGGCACGAAACGTCTCAACATAACACACCCTTAGTCCACGTGGACACCAGTAGATTCATCACCTTCGACCAGTGATGCTACTCGATCACCTCCGCAAAGAGGGCCAAAAATGAAACAAAAGCTATTCAAAGGAGCAAATGAGAAAAATCAGGAACGACGAGTGGTCTGGTGAGCTTATGCTGGACATCGGGTGGCAAGACCCCCAAACGACGTGAAGCATCCACCTCCTCGCTGCAGACAGTCGAAACTACGAGTCCTTCCTTTTTTTTTTCCGGGTCCGCGACCAGCCGGCAGCTGTAGATCCATCTCAATGTCAATGTCCGGTGGCGATCATATCGGCACTGCCAGAATTAACACGATACGATAGATGGGAAACTGGCATTAATATTGTGACGTTCTTTCCGAGCGCGCGAGCAGAAAGCACCGTTCCCGTGACCACCACATGAGTCCGAGGAGAGCGCTTGGCTACTTGCCCTCGATGCTTGCTGAGTCACCAGAGCTACAAGGCGCCCTTTGAGGGGCGATTTCAAGTTGCTTGATAAAGGCAGACACAAACGAGCCAAATTGAAGTTGAGCCAAGCCTAGACCCAGAGACAGTTACAAAAATCCGCCTTCAAAAACCTCCCCTATGCAACAGGTTACAGAATCTTGGGTGTACAAGAACGGGCTGCGCGTCTGGCACATACGTTCTGGATGATCCACTATTCTGCGAGTGTGGACGGATACCGTGGATATCCTGGCGTTAGATTGAGAAGAGGGGTTTGGAGTCCAACTAAACTCCGCGCTTTGGCGGACGATGCCAGCTAGGCTTTGGTGGCAGTAGTTCGGATTCAGATGCAATGCACTCGGTGTTCAACTAGCATATATATTAGCAATAGGTAGTTCTTGAGTGGGGTATGCTCATCAGTTATGATAAAGACAAAATCTGCTACAGGATATTGATATTAACCCTCATGCAACGCAATCCGAGCCTGCTAGCGAGTGCTCACCTTTCCAAACCCGACGCACTCTTGGGCGAGGAGAAATCTCCGCGAAGGAGATATATGTCAAAAAATTCAGAACCAGTCCGAGAGTAGTCTGAATCGAATTCCACATCCCAGATAGAGATATGAGCCACGAAGTGCACTAGAGGGCGAGAGTTCTCTGCGTGATCGCGTCCACCACCTTCTCGTCAGCAGGTAGCATCTTTCGCGCGCAGCAACAAACTTCGCCGTTATGGCTAGACCATCCTTGAGCCCGTCCAGCCATCACACTACAGAGAAGGTGTTCGAACGATACCTCGGTACAGTCATCCCACCCTAACGCCCTACGATGAGGTGCTGCGCAACACTCTGGCCGTAGGAAAACTGTGAGGGTAAAATGCACCGGGTTTGACTGTTCACATCGCCTACCCCACACAGCGACTGACTGTCAATCATGGGCTATAATTGATAGTTTGGCCAGCTACATTCGCTGCTGGTCTACGCTCAGAGCGCCCTTTTCGAAGGCACATCTGCGAGATGAAGGTAACAGACAGCGACCCAGAACCCTGCCCGATCCCCGCGACACATTTCAAAGCTATAGTCTCCTCACCTCCCCTGAATAACAGGATCTTGGGCGATGAAGAAAGAGCTGATTTTCTGGTACATCGCTTGGTCGCATTACGACCAGGCTCTGCTAGAGCCAATCGAAGGAGATTATAATACTCATACCTTAGCCTGCTCACGAAATCGGATGTGCGACATCCTGTGCGTAGTGAGCTTCGTGGCCTTCGAGCTGGTTGAGAGCAAGGTTTCAAAAGTCCGATATTTATTTTAGGCGGCGACGGCTGACACATCCAAGGCCAAGCAGAAACAAACTTCGTCATCATAGCTATCAACCACTGTCTGACGGTCTCAGACCGAACAGAAGGCAGTATTCGAACAATTGCCTCGGTGTAAGCATGCCACGATCACACCCTACATCAAAACGCTATACAATACTTGGCCGTAGGAAAACGCGAGGTTGAACGCACTGTTCAAGTATCCTACCAAATCTGGCCGTCGTCCGTGCCACTGGCAGGTTGCGCCAACGAACAGCATTGCTGATAATGCTCGTCACACCTACGAAAGGCATTGGCAGGTCACCAGGCAATGCCATGTGGGCTGGTCACTGCCTGGGTCCAGGACTTCCTGGAGGGTTTAGCTGTGGTACAGCGTTTGCCAGTAGAGTCGAACTTTTCGATAGGTTGCGGCACTAGTATCATCTGTCAGTATCATCTGTCTTTGGCTAGTCCTTAGCCTCGACTAATTTCGGGCTCATGCATAGATATCAACAACGCCAGGTCCATGATGACCTCGAGGTGCAAGTTGCTCAGGTGTACAGAGCGAGCACAGGGAATTCGCAGGACGCACTTTAATCAATGAAGCCTTCTACCACATGATAGCCACGAACATCGCCCCTGACTCCTGTAGGCCTGATCTCCGACTTCACGTAGGTGGTTTGGGAATGGCGATGGTTGCCTGTACAATTTCGTTGGGGTTGAATGCATACCGCCAATTCTATCATCTCTCCCCTTCCCCTTCTGCCTGTCCTTACTCCCAGCGTATGATTTCAGGGTCGGGAAGACTAAGCTCTTGTTGGCGGTTGGTGTATGTAGACAGACTTTAGAGATGTGCAGCACTCGTCCACACTATTATCAAAGACGATGTGTATCACACCCTCTGGTACCCTTGGCAGAGGCGCCAATTCGGTCTTCCAAGTACGCTTAGTTGCGCATATTACTTCGCACTTCGGACAAGCCCTGTGACAACTGAGTTCCCCAAATGCAATGAGTGTTACTTCACTTTTTCAAATACCTCGAGGTTCTCAGTGATGTCTTCTCTGCTTGCAATCTTTTCGTAGTCCTCGTTTCTTCAATCTGCATCGCACTCACTTGGTCGTGGCCGGGGTTGCCCCATCGATCTTGCATTCTGGACACGTCAAAAGTTGGTTCCTTGCACTGGTCTACTCCACGGATCGAGCCCAAGGGAATTATTCACAACGAATGAAGGAACGCAAGGGGTTGGCTCGGTCCTTCATAAATCCCGCATGCAGTGTGCTTTGAATTGGCATAAGGCGCATATCACGTTCAACATAAACATGTTAACTCTCTGACGTCGAACCGTTTCCAGTGCGTCAAGGCATAATAAGAAACTACTGTGTTTCTTTCCCAGACGGTATTATGCCTAGGGGAGACTAGTTGTCGCAACTAGGACAGTCATTGCTCGTCGCCACTTTCTTCGGGCACGAAAAATCCGAACCCTTACCGAGGGATCCCTTGCCCTGCGAGAAGGAAAATTGCATCATCAAGTCAGATTGACCGGCAGTATATCAGCGAGCACGCACGTTGTAGTAGCAACGGACTTTCGATCCCCCTGTTTTTTTGTACCTGCTCTGACGGTAAGTACCGCCTGGATCGAACAGAAATAACTGGTGCGAGACTTACCCGCAAGCAGTGATACCGTCCTGAGTGCATGCAGTGTATGGGGCCGCGTCGCCTAAAGTGGGGGGGCAAACAGCGCACTCCGCATGCACACCCACAAGGGTAGAAGCGCTCAAAGAAGTGATGGCGACGAGAAGAGTCAAGAAGGTCTTCATGGTGAGGTGATGGTTGATGGGTAGAAGTGAGAGTTGCTGAGTAGGTGTTTCCTCGAGTGGGTTTTATAAGCTAACATCGTGTCCCAACTTGGAGAGTCTCAACCTTTTTCTCTCTGTCAATTTGTGGAAAAGGATGGTGTATGCTGACACGGCTGCGGCGCTTGCAGCTGTGACGTGGACCATCTCCGTGACGATGCGGGTGCCGTCTCCCTAGCGTCATGTGCAAGGGACCCACGCGCTCGATGGGAAAAGTTCGGTCTTCGACTTTCCGCTCCAGCCGCCTATCCGAGTTATCAATGCAACGAAATTGTCGTGCGTTCGAGCACGGGCGAAAAAAAAAGACAAGAAATTGGGCATGCATTACTCCATAGCCACCTCATTCGCCAGTATGCTTCCAAGAAGGGCCACGTATGATCTGTGCTCACTAGCTCTCACGGGAATCACCCGTGAAATACTGCCTGCTAGGGAGTGGCATGGGTATACCCACAGGTACGCTGTATAGTGTGTCGTCTTCCTACTAGAATGTTTACTGCTATTGTTCTGTAATGAGGATTGGATATGGGAGTAGTCCAGTCAGCATGATGTGAGCAGGATCAGTGAGATAAGACTAGGCAGGGTTCAAAACAAGCTGGCAGGGTCAAAAGCAAATGGGCAGGGTCCAGGACAAGTGGGTGGAGCCGAGAACCAAGCAGGTGGGGTCAAAAAATGGCCCAAAAAAACAAGTAGGCAGGGTTCAAAGTGAGTAGGGGGATTAACAACGAGTGGGTGGTGGCCAAGACAAGCAGCTGGGGGGGGACTGAACAGGTGGCATCCAAAATGAGTAGGCAGGGTCAAAAAGCAAGCAGGCTAGGTCCAGGACAAGTTGGTGGAGTCCAAAATGAGTGGGTTGGGCCCAAAATGAGTGGATGGGGTCAAATACAAGCAAGTGGGGTCAAAAATGAGGAGGCAAGAGTATATAAAAAATGAGTGGAAAAATGAGCAGGTGGGGGTGCACAGAACAAATGGGTTGGGCCCAAAATGAGTGGGTGGGGTCAAAAACAAGTAGATCAGGTCAAAAATGAGGGGGTGGGATCAAAAGTGAGCTCAAGGGGGGGAAAAGAACTGGTTTTGATAATGATCAGTGCACTGATCTTAAAGATCTAGTGGCAACTGGCATGTCTCAAGCCCCAGGTCCCATCACCTGAAACCTATGTCACACCTGGAACATTGTAGGTAGCTCCTTGAAAATGAAAAACAAATGGGTGGAGTCCAGAGCAAGTGTGTGCAGTCCAGTGGGGTCAAAAGTGAGTGGCCAAAAACAAGTGGGTAAGGGCACAGTTGAAATGTGGGTGTGGTGTTGTTGCAGCTGTGCATGAAGTCTCCTTGTGTGGCAGCACCTTCTGAGTTGTAGTGTTGTTGAGGCTGTGTGAGTAAATAACATGTTAATGAGTGAAGATAATGGGCTGCTCACCTATGTCATATTGTGGTTCCCTGAGTGGTTGTTGTGTTAATCAATGAGCATTGGCTGCCTCACTGCCAATACCAAATGTGGTAAGGGGCCACCACAAATTCCTCAATTAGCCGGGTACGGGTTTTTGTGCGGGCCTCAGAATCCGTACCCGTGACCCGCACGGGTTACCCATACCCGTGACATTCCCTACTGCCCGCTATACCCGTCACCACAACACCGCGGTGTTAACACTTTTTAACTCCGTGCTCTACGCAGGCTGAGGCCACCCAACCCCCTACTGGAAACTTCGTTGTAAATGACCATGATCGATCGACAACGGCGGGGCATCCGGCCCGAACTGTTTTTTCCATGAAATTTTTTTCCCATTATTTAAATCCCGCAATATGGAGAATTATTGGAATATCATCCTAGCTCGGATGGCTCAGAACCTCTCGGGAGATTCAGACCTTGGCCCGCTCAAATCGGATGTATGACAGTACAGTGAACTTTGTGGTCTTCGAGCTGGTTGAGAGCAAGATTAGTCCGACATCGTGGCATGTTTTTACTTGGGCGACTGCTGACACATTCGAAGCGCAACCTTAGTAGGTAGGCCCGATGATCACTGGCACCTTCCTCCTATCCTGGGTCTGTTGGACATTACATCCTTTGTGATCCCACCTTCTTCGAGAAGAGGAGGGGTAGTCAGTGTGTGACCGTCCGGGCAGCCCCCCGATCTGCAGTGGACACGGTCGAGTGCTTGACAAATATTGCTCTGCTGCGAGAGCGCGCGTGTGGAGCCGCTGAGGCTTGACTACTTCGCGCTCCCAGGGTCTATGAATACGGGTCCGAGATGGAGAAATGGTATTGAGGCGAAGCCTAAGGTTGCGAGCAAGTAATAGAACACTATAAACCATGTCTGCTCGGCATTGTCTCCTAAAAGCAATCGCGTCACGACATTATGATCACCAATAGGAGAGGTGTCGATCAGCACGGCGTACAAACGTGCGGCGCGGGAATAAATCGGTGTTTTCTCCCCGTCAACTTGTCCTCGTTAATCGCTAGCTCTAAGACTGCTCCACTGAATAATCACCAAGCTCCACCCTCTGGCTACTTTCGACCCGCGAGACATTGCATGCGAATGATGACATGATGCCCAGCGTTGATACGAGTGTTAAGTAGAGGTGAAGGTCGCAGGAGTTGGGGTGGGAGGGAGCTAGGTCGAGCTGGTGAGAGCAGGTAGTAGCAGGTAGAGAAACCGTAGTTGACTTCTCCAGACCAAATGCTGAGAAAGGAGGGACACATACAGCGAACATATTCTATAAGTGTCTATAGGATATTTTCTTTCGAAGACGGGCTTTAGGTTTCGCTGACGAACTTGCTTATGCACTAAAGTTTTGTACTGTCAGCTAAACATTGTTGCAATAGCTGCAGTGGATACGTACCTGAATGGACATCGCATCACGTCGGAGATGGGCCGTTCAACGGTGATTAGGAATCGTGCTTGAGAGCATGTCTGGGTTGTCGAAGTCAACACGTCGAGAACCTGGAACCTGGACGGGAAAGCACAAAGAGTCCTACGAGTGCCTGCACAAGGAAATAACGAGATGATGTCCAAAAGGAAAGAGAGTACAGTTGATATGCTCATAATGCATAACCTCGGGACCCGCCAATCCCAATGCATTACAGTTGAAAAGGTCATAATGCATAATGGTGGGGCCATCAAAATCTTATGCATTATCAGGTATATGCAACACCGAATAGAGTGTTGTGTCGGCTGTTACCACTGGGGCTTCTTTTCGGCTATCACCTAGAGAAGAACAAGAAGTCCGAGCAGTACCGTAAAGTTGTCGTAAGTAAAGACGCCAAAAACCACAAATAAACAAAGAATAAAAGGAATAAACAGCACTATAAGTGAGAAGTATATACAGTCACCTCCCTCCTAACACATACCAGGTATAACCCATACTCCCTCATAGGCCATACATTTTTGGATTTCCCGAGTTGGTTTGTGGGGATTTTGCAAGCATAACCCATAGGCCACAACCCATAGGGTTGGATAATGCCGATATAGCACCAAAATAGGAAATAATATTATGTAATTCATGTTTTGGACGTCTCTGGATGGTAGCAACGGTCCAAACATCAACTTCTTCGTCACTATGAAGCCAATTGAGACCCTAAAAAAGGGCTTAGCAAAGCTTTGCCATCAGATCCGGGACCGGAAGACAAGGCTCGAGGGTGAATTAAAGGCCCACCAGCCTGTATCTGACAGCAACCTGGAGTGGTTGGATAATGTTGGAAATCTGGTGGATGAAGAACAAGTCGTTGATGCATTGGACCATGCATCAGACTATGAGCGAGGGCTCCAAAGGCTTAACTCATATGCTAAATCTGTCATTGAGAAGCTAAAGAACCTTGCTGAGAGCAGTGATCATGAGAAGCCTGCAAACAAGTGCAAGCATATGGCATTCTTAAATTTAATGATTTATGCTAAGTCCAATTGGAGGTCCTGAACTGCCCGTTCGAATGTCAGACAACAACCCACAAAAGGTTGCCAGTGTGCAGAAACCAGTATTTACAAAAAAAGAAAATGCTACATTAGAACAGAGGATTGAGATTCTTGACTGGCACCATGCCAATGGGGAAAATCAAAGCAAAACAGCAAAGCATTTTGATATGATTTATCCAAACCTTTGACTCAAACAGCCAAGGATATCCACCTGGTGCAAGAATGAAGAAAGGTGGCGAGAGGAATATGGGACCAGCACAGGTTCAGCTTGTTCTGCAAAGCAGATTTGTCAGACTCAGCATGATTGACGACACATGGTCGAGCCGCTGCAAGTGTAAGGTTCCAAGATGTTGTGGACGGTTGGTATTGAAGTTCAACAACTTCCACCAACCATACATCCAGTAAGTTAGTGTCTCCCTCAAGTTCCCCTGCTGTACCTAAGTCCATTTTTTAGATGTTCAAACTGTTCACCTGGGATGGGACGTGCCCATCTACTCTTGCACAATTTGCAGGAGTTCAACATCTTGTATTTATGTCCATTGCTCAATAACGACAGCACAATGTACCTCTGCATTGAAAATTTTGCAAAATCACTTGGAATTGGCCTGCTCGCCCCATGTACGTTTGCTGCATCTCCAAGCGAGCAGAAGAGTGACTGTCATACGTACCTTCCATGTCTTTTCTCTGAATTATATCACTCATTACACAGCACACTGGCATTGAGATTCTGAAAACAAACTTCATCAAGGAGTGCTCCTTGAGCCTGCTAGCAAGTGCAATACAACGTACAATATCTACGTTCCAAATGACCTCGCCGACTGCCCACAAGTCCTTGTCATGTCACGCCATCCACACAATCACCCCCCTCTGCTGCCAATCAAAACACTGCCTCAAATTGTCGAGTGTTTTGAGTCCCTTTTGCAACGACTCGAATGGAAACTTGCCAACACCACTCCTCGGTGACTACTCCTTGACTCTGGATTCATGCAAGGTTTCTGGCAAGTTCTCGGCTGGAACAGCTATGAGCGGGACCCATCTCCGCATGACCTGCACCTGTCACTGGGTAACTTTGACCATTTGCGGCACCTTATCAATGTCCTGCGGTCTTATCACTTCCCTCATGGTACCAGATTTCAAGGTACATTGCATCTATCAAATATCATTGTTTGCCATCCTCACCAGTTCCTTACAGGTGCACAATGACTTGTGAGCGAGCAGCACAGCCTCCCTGCTGATCACCACTATCTGCAATGTGCAGAATGACACAGTATACCTGGTGAAGATGAGTTTTGGCTCGTCATCTGTATGATGGCTCAGATGTCATCACACCTCATTCAGTCTAAGAGAGTGTTGATTGACACATCCTTCAAATGTGTGCACGGCTGGCAAGAATTTGAGATAGAATGTTGGGACAACAATCACATGAGATGTAAGTTTTCATTTGCATTCAACAACACCTATCTAACACATTGAACTATAGCTGTCATCTCGGCCCATGCATTCACTACATCACAGTCAGCAAATGCACATGTCATCCTCTTCCACCGCATTTTGACATTGCCAGAGAGGATATGGGCATACCTGTCTGCTTTTTTCATATCCACAGTGTTGGCATTGAGATGGTTGTTGCCGATGGACATCGGGGGCAAGCACTAGGTAAGTCCAATGTTTTGCTTCAATGTCCACATAAAAATATTGAAGGTGCATAGGACTTGGCAGGTTTTGTGTTGAACTTTGCAGGGATAATTGGTGGCCATGCAGTTATGAACCTCATTGTTGTATGCAAGAGCTCGATCCATATGATCACCTTCAGCGATTTTTTCGTGTTTGTATAACTCATTTCAAGTGAAATATTC
>KN824980.1:0-43159 GCA_000827395.1 Paxillus rubicundulus Ve08.2h10 | reverse complement strand
TAATTTAGAGTTTGACCCAATTGGGTAGACAGGACAATAAAAACAGAAAAGGAAACTTTTCGAATTCCGACAATTTGGAGTTCCGACGACAATGAATGTAACGGACGATGAATGTAACGGACGATGTGTGAGGTACGCGAGGATGCCGAAAAAGGAAAAACACGCGAGCATTTTTGCTCTTCCCGAAATACGCGCTGCTACTCGAAATATCCGATTTTTGCGACGCTTACCCCCCTGATCCCCCCTTTCACACGCCTCGCCCATTACTTTTTTGATGAAGCACTACTACGGTGCTGAAAGTCGTCATAAAAAGTAAATACATGATTAGTAGGTATTATATATTTAAGAATAATGACATAGGAAGCTGTACAAAAGAATGAGACCAATTAAAGTGCTGTATTAAAATTATGATATGTTAGCCTTTTCGAGTTCGGGAGGACTCGATGGCCTCAGTATTTCTTGCTTGCCCATGCTGCTTGCCTTCCTGTCAATCCCATGTGATAGGCATCCATGAAGCGTCTCGCGTGGCATGCATACCTAGCACATGTGATGTGAGTTGATGCCCAAAAGTGTACTTACAGATTAGGGGCTTACTTTCACATGTGATCGAGTATCACTGACTGCAGCGCATCAACCACGCTCCTCTCCAATTCCTCTTCCTTTGATGAAGCAGGGTACTGACAGTAGGTTCACTTGGTGTGTCCCCAACATTGTTCAATAAAATTCAGTTCACAGTGGAATTTCAGCAGGAATAGGACATGAACTCCCTCTGATGCACATGCCAGCTCAAGCATTGACTTGACATTGACGAAGTCAGGTTCGTTGTACAGCATACACTGGCAGCAGCAATGCTCAACTGTTGGATCACAGATGCATTGAATGAAGGTGAGCTTTGTGTTGGTGTTGTGTGGATCACGGGAGGCTAGTAAACCTGGGTAATGAGCCATGCACTGGCAAAGTCAAGGTAAGTAATTTCTTACTGGAGCAACATTCTCTTTCCGTTTTTTGGCCTGATAGGTCACTGATAAGCGAGTTCTTTTCGTTACACCAGAGGCAGATGCCCCAAGGTTCTTCAAGTTCCTCAGGGCACGCTTGGGCATTGTCTGAGCCTCCTCACTGTATTTTCCAGCCTACTGCACTGTATTTCGAACCGCCCCTTTCATGTCACACTATGCAACTACTCCGACATGCCATAATAGCATTGATGTGGTCAAACTTTCTTAATAACACTTGCATATCTTGTTTTATTGAAAATTGAGCCACACAGAGTTGTAGATACTTAAAAAACAAAGAACTCTGTGCAATTTTTTTTTGATGAAACAAAGATTTGCGACTGTCATTAGCTCTCGATGATAAAGTCACATTAGAATCACGCCAGGTCACGTTAGATTGGTGGCGTGTGCATGAGCCCTATCTTATGACTTCTTCCACCTTTTTCTTTCTTGTTTTCAATGGTTTGTTTTGTTTTGTTTTGCCATAGGAAAAATAAGGAGTGTGAATGAGCTGATAAATACAAGGGAGTGGTATTGGTTGGAAGCTGATAATAGATATTGGGAGTGTAAAGGGTGAAGAACAGATGGCTGACAGTCTGACTCTGACTCCAAGACTCAGTGTGTGGCCAGTCTTTTGGATTATTGCCAGAGGTGTGGCAGATCCCTTGTATTCACATCAGGATACTAGAAATCACATGAAAGGGTGGACAATAGGCATGAATCAATTGATATCCCATCTCTCAATAGGATACATGAACCTAAGTCATAACAATACCTGCCCATATCAAGAAATTGATTTAAGCACCACTGCCTGGTTGGGATGTGATACCATGCCCTCTACTGATGGTTCCTGAGCCCCCTGGTGATATCCGCAAGTCGCTTGATGTGGTCGTTCGTCTGTGAAAATGTTCTTGAGGTCGATGGTGGTGTGATTTTCGGGATGGAGAATACTGCAGTAAACCTTGGATTTTTTGCTATGGCGCCCTGTGCACAGTTGACCTGATGCCGGTACAACAGTGTTTGAGTCGCCGGAGGCCGTCGTTCTTGAGATATTGCGATTCTACGAACGACGCAGGGACGATGAGGCAGCAATTTCATGAAATTCTTCACACGGCCAAGTCAACTGAAAACGGCAATACATGTAATCCTAGTGCAACCCCCGTGCTGTTCCGAGTCCTTGATTCAAATCACTCCCTTCTCCAAGAATGTCTTCCCTGTTTCTATGGGTTGACCTTGGTGCATGTTGAAAACGACCCATTGAAGTCTAACCGAAGTAACAATCGTTCGACGTGGCGACGCACTTCCCCACCACCTTCAAACCCTTCCTCTCACAAATGTGTGCTGGAAGATTGTGTGATTTGCTGTAGTAGCGTTCATAAGGAGTGACTTGGACGCATCTCCCGCGGAAATGAATGGCTGCTGAGGAGTCGACAAAGATAACTGCTCGTAGAACGAATCAAACAGGATACTGAGGCTCTGTAGGGGGCAATGAGTCCATCATTTAGGTGCCAGTGGACATTATATTCACCTTGTTGATCTCCGATACACTTAGGATCCAGAAGCCACAAAGTTCAATGGGAGGCGGTGACCAAGGTACCCGTGTGCACTGTGCAGTACATCTTCCTTAGAAAGCGATTCTGGCATTGTACACAACTGTGAACAAGTGATGTGTCACTTCTTGACTCGAAATGTGACCCAGTTCATCATTCCGCGAACAATCGATGTTATACAAACGATAAGACGACTGGCCACTCGAGAAAAACATGTGTATCACGAATGGGAGGTACCTAATAAGTCGCTCATATCGTCGACGAATTTCTGGTAATCATCTTCTCCTCTCATGATTGACGTCTTCGGTCTCTTGGCTGGAGCTATAGTGTTCGATGACGGAGGGACAGCAGGGACAGAAAGCGCTCCAAACTGGCCCTTTAATGTACCGACAAGATCGGGTCTCGATTGAGGTGATGTTTGCGCAGAATCTGACCCCACATTAACAGATGGCGCAGCATTGACCTTTGAAGCAACGGGTAAAGCCGAGGCTCTCTTTCTCTTCAGTGATGCTGGGATGAAAGCCGTTGCCTCTTTCTTGAGATCGCGCAACTCTGGTTCCGCCGAGATGATGGCACCAGCCCCGTGCACAGAAGTTGCGGAAATAGTTTCAGAAGGACCAGTGGGCGGCTTTGCAGGTAAGGAGGGGTGCCCGAGTGGTAACTGACTCGCACGTTGCGCCTGATAAGTTTGATAGGGGATAGATGAAAGGGGATCTTGAATCGAAGCGGCCGATTGAGCCCGACGAGGAAAGAAACCAGGAGGTGGAGGCGGCATCGGTTGAAACAGAGCAGTAGGCGGTGGAAAATGAGGGACAGATCCAGGAGGTCCTGGACCGAAGCAAGGTGGAGATGGTATGTTCACTGGGATATGGGATTGCCAGGCGGAACCCGAAAACGGTGGTGGTAGTGGTAGTGGCGCAGGAACGGAAGTTTGAACAACGCTCGGCGGGGGTCCCTCCGGCATGGGAATGTCGTCGTCGCTGTCACTTTCAGCGCCTCCCATGGCGGCAGTTGGCGGTGGGCCTTCAGGCATGACGATATCCTCATCGGAATCTAGGACCAGATGAGTATGTTCTGATGGAATGAAGTGTCAAGCTGGACCACCCACCTTCGACGTCAGCGCTATTTACTTCGTCTGCTGTGAGAGCTGGAAATGTACGCATTAGATATATTCGATCGTTGCAATTCACGACTCACGTCTCTCCAAGTAAGGCATGCCAGGAGGAGGAACACCATAAGGATTCATTACAGGGTCATAGTAGATACTGCGTTCGGGATGACGGGGTAAACCGTGTTTGTTGAACAAGTCTCTTTTTTGTTCGATAGGTAGTGTTTCTAATTGATCATCGCCTTTCTCTTGTCTTCGCGAGCGATACACAAGCTTGCGCTGTTCGGGATGGTCCTTGATATATTCCTCCTTCTTTCCCATGATCTTTGCCAACTCGTTCTTGAGATCCGCCAAGCGGGACTTGTCTGACGGTGAGAGTTCAGAGCTTGCTTCCAACTTTTCGACTTCATCCTCCAGGTCTGCAAAATAATGAGACTTGTTTCGAAGATGATTTGACGAGACCTGCCTCGAGTATCTTTCTTGACCAAAGCAAAGTCGCGGGCTTTGACTCTTTCTGCCTTGTTCTACTACAATGCAGCGCATTAGAAAGAAAGGTTTGTAGTTGGTTGAGAACATGCCTTCTTGAGTTCCTTCTTCCGTTGAGCCTTGCCTGAGATAGGGAGAACTGGTAAAGCGCAAGGTCGCAAAGTCACGAACAATAGCACCACGCACGGTAGGCATCAGCAGGATTTGCATTTTTCCCCTTTGCCATTTCGTAGGAGGAATATAGTTGAAGCACCAGTGCTTCAGCTTGAAGGATTCCCGACACGTGACTCTGGATGGAGTCATATAGGGTAGGGAGCTGGCGACTCGCATGATGGCTCCGCCATAGTGGTGGACAGTCTCCCGCAACAAGGGAGCTATCCCACAAGAGGTCACTCTCTGCAGATTATAAAGAACAAAGAGGACCCAAAAACGATACAAGACATTGGCCAGGGATTTCTTGTCTATGTCAGTACCGATGGCCACTGAGCCAACTGGACACACAACTCCGAAGCGACCCACCAAGATGGCATCATCTCAGTCCTTGAATTACCTCCTGAATTTCACTCTGCCTCCCAGGCAAACGCAACCCCAGAGTTTTCCCAGGCGTAGCAAGAAACCCACCGGCCAGGGCATTTGGAACAAGGAGAGTGAGTACAACGCTGCCCACAATCTCAGTTGGCGCCTATATGACTTCATCGCCAGGATTCGTGAATGCGCAATATCGATTCGTCGTGAATCCTACCGGTGACTACACTGTACACTTTGCTGACCCAGACATGTATGCTTCTACTCTGCATACAATTTACTTTCCCACTGATTCTGCCAAGTTTCTTCCAATGGCATGATGTGTTGCAGGTTATCGTACCGCGGTCATCGGCGTACGCGTCAACAGCTGGCGGTCGTGGAGAGGCTCAGGGGCGAGACGAGGGCTTGACTACATGTCCAATCTGTCTCTCCCCTCCCGTTGCCCCTCGGATGACGAAATGTGGTCATGTTAGTCCCATTGGTCGCATTCAACCCGCCAAACTGAACCATTACAGGTGTTTTGTTTCCCGTGCATTCTGCACTATCTGAGCATGTCGGAAAGCCTGAAATGGGTTCGCTGTCCAATCTGCTTTGACTCCGTCAACGAGAAGCAACTGAAGTGCATCAAATGGCATGAAGGATCGACCTTATTGGACGAGGTCCACGAGGCTCCTGTTACTGGGAACGCGTCTCCTGGTTCACTGGACGGCCACTTCAATGTTGCCTCTGCTACGGGTTTGTTCATGCGCATGCGACTTATGCAGCGCCCCCAGATCACTACTATGGCACTTCCGCGCTCCCAGACGTGGCCTTCGGACCTTCTGCCGCCTCACCAGGCTCCATTTCACTTCCTGCCGGATGTCTATAGATTTGCAAAGTTCATGCTAGCCACCCCTGAGTACTTGATTGCGGATCTCTCAAAGGACTTGGACACGCTCGCCATGGAACGGCGTACGATGGCCGCCATGAACGATGAACTTGGTATAGTGTTCGTCGATGCCGCGCAGGAAAGGCTACACCATCAGATCGCGAAAGCTGCCGCTCTTGAGTCTCCCCTGCTATCTTGTGCCATCGACAAGGTTCGCAAGGAGTACGAAGATCTCCAACATCGACACGCATCCATAGCTAGCCAAGGCAGAGCCCAGGACGTTTCGTCAATCGCCTTGCCCGGGGCTCCAGGCGCATTTTTGGCAACCCAACACTTGCCATCTTTCACTCAGTTCTCGGCCCCTCAGTCGGATAAATCTCCGTTGGCGAAACAAAGTCCTGCAGCTAAGCCGAACCAATCCCTGCAACCCACCCATAATAGAAACCACCGGCAGCGCCGTAATCTCAACCCCCCTCCCCCTTCCACCCAGACATACTACTATTACCAAGCAGCGTCTGGCCTACCTGTCTTTTTACATCCACTAGACATCAAGATCTTATTTTCGCATTTCAACAGCTACGCTTCATTTCCTGACGAAATCACTGTTCGCGTCGAGTGCGCGGCCGAAGGTTCTGTGAACGACGATCTACGTAAACGGTGCAAATATCTAGCACACATCCCAGAGGGCGCAGACGTCGTATTTATCGAAGCTGACCTGGGCGGTGTCGTAGGACAGGACGGCCTGAAGAATTTCGAAGGAGCGCTCAAGTTGAGGACGACACGCAGGAAGGAGAGAGAGAAGAAGGACGACCGCGCGCGTGCACGGGCAGAGGAGAGAGAACGGGAAAGGGAGAAGCTTCTGTCACGCAGTGTCAGCGCCGTTCCTGTAATTGTGGACCCCGTGCCACCTGCACTCGGGGCTGAAGAGCCCTCACTGCCTGTTCCGACACCTCAGCTTGCCACTGGCGCATGGGGTTCAAGGAGCTTTGCCGCTGCGCTCCATTCGGCTCCGTCCACACCACGTCCTCAGCCAGGTCCTCGCAATGCGACTCCCCAGACCGGTGATGAGTGGGACTTGGATGCAGCTTGGCGTGACCTTGAACAACGACGAAGTGGTGGGGGTGGCAAGCGTGGAAAAAAGCTGGTGGTGCTTGGTGGTGGAGCACGGCGACGTTAGATCTGAACAATGTTATACTCGTGATCGTTGCCATCCCATCATTGTATTATTGATAACAGCACTGGCGTGTCATATATTGAAAACTTATTTTATTGTGCGCACTGACGTCTCAAAGCAATGTTCTCGACTACGGAAATTCGTTGGAAGCAATGTCAAGAACCAGGGAAGTCAAGGGAACAACAATTCTTTCGTTTGTTATCGACAAGTAGCCTGATGTTTATTGAACTGAGCCATAGCCATCTGGACAATTATCCTGAGCAATACTAGCGGACCCACTCCGAATGTAGCATATCTTCGCGGCCACACATTCACCAGTGCAGGGAGAGATGAGAGCGGAGCTTTTGCCCTGATAAGTGTTGAACACCTAGTTGACTCGTGAGCAAGGTCCAAATTCTTGTCAGGGTTTGTCAACATACCTCAACTAGCGTGGTGTTCGTCTCCATTTCTGACATTCTTGTTAGCAGAAGTAGAGTGAGTATTCTGGAGAACTCACCCTCAGTTACATGCTGCCACCAGGTAGCATTCAGTGGGTCATTGGCAGGCCAGGGAATGTTTCCACCGTACGTCTCCCTAGTGCTATACTCTAGCTCGAACGTAGGGCCATACTGAACCTGTGAGTCAAGGGCACTGAAGGTGTTGACATCGCTCTTGTAACTTTTCAAAGAAATAAGAGACGTTCTTCTTCAAGTAGGAATGATGCTACTCACGTGTAAGCATCAAGAACTTCAAACGTCTATAGACAGTGCATTGGTCAACCAGTGCGTGACATTCCCGGGGTTACTGTGGACTTACTACTGAATCAATTTCGTAGACGCGGAAACCAGAGTTCAAATTTGTGAGAGGGGTGACCGAAGGCCCAGTCTAGGATAGTCAGCTCTAGCTATGAGAAAGAGGTCGACTGTGACATACCCAGGATAACGCCTGAGCAGTTTCGGTGTTCATCACCGTGCCGTTGTTGGAGTAGAATATCTATTTCAAGAGGCTCAAAAATGGCACCAACTCGAACGTGTGAAGTACCGACCGAGACTTGATCCTCATGCGTATGACCCCAGAAGACATCTGCGGTAGATTTAGCTAGCTGCATTTTTCTTAGGCGTTTCGTACATACTCGCAATAACATGCGGAGAGAAGCGATCGACACTGAATTCAAAGTCAGTGAGAAGACAGATATCAATCGAAAACATTTACATTTGATAGACTGTTCGTTGGAAGCTATTCAGTGAATATTTGGACATTGAAAGATTAGACATACAGAGATTTGTAGGGTTCAAAAGCGAGTCGGAACCGTCCCATCCGCTGACTACGTGGCCAATAATCCAAACTGTTGGTGCATCAGAAGCGAGGTCGTTTCTGGATTCATTGTCCACGTACCGCGGTCCCCCGCGTCCTCAGCATCTTGCAACTCGTCTGTAAGAAACCTCATCATGCCAGAAGTATCGGGATCGGATGCGTTAATATAATTGAAGTAGTTTGATCTGTGAATCACGTCAGAGAACAGCGGAGTAGATAAGCTGGACCATATACCGGTACCCTAAGTAAAATAAAGCGTCAGCTGTTTCCGCTATTGAACTTCTCAGGTGGACGCACACAAATTAGTGTTTAAGCTGATTATCCTGAGACCATCAGCTCGTTTCACCATGTATGCCGCGTAGTGGGCACGCGAAGTCTCCACTGAGGCCGCTGGCAACCAACCTTGATGCTCCCAAAGCGCAGTGACATGGTCATAAAGCCTAGAAACATGCCAACACGGTTGAGTGAATCAATTTGACTCGCAAACGAACATACCATCCAAATTGCTGCCCCAGCTCGCCACCAAGCGAATAGGGCGATGCCAGGTCAGGTAAACAACTGTCGTGGTTTCCTAACGTTGCATACACTGGGCCTGGTCCTAGCATACGTTTGAACAAATCGAACAATACTACCTAGAGAGGTGTCAGAGGCATGTGCGGCATTTGTTGCCTGCTTACCTCAGAATACTCGTTGAAAGCCCTTGGATAGATGTGTGTATGAGAAGACGTTTACATGTCGTCACCTTGCTTACCTGGATTGCTGATTTTCAGGATCATGAGCCAACATGTCACCGGTGAACAGAGTGAAGTTGAAACCAGTTGTTTCCGTTCCAGCTAAAGGTGGGATGGCCTCGAGTATAGCGGTGATCAAAGAATATGGCGAGTCGCTACAAAAATTAAGCAATGCATATAACTTTCAGGTGCTTGTATCGATTGTGGGCACTCACCACAGGAAATAGCCGAACCGAGGAGCAGGCAATAAAGGCGTTTGCGGGCTATGCGAGTTGTACGCATTTTCACGGCAGCACAGTCCGCTGGTGCAATTGGCCTCAGCCCCATTGGCATAGCCTGTACCTGGATAAGCATGACGAATGGATGTAAAATAAGTGAAAGGTGTTCACGAGGATCAATGTGGAGGTCTGATAGATGCAAGACCTTCAGGCGCTCGCCGCTGGGCTGCTTTGGTGGAGGAAGAGGGTTGGGTTTCGGTTTGGCAAACCAACCTGTGGTGTTCAGGGGCAAGGTAGGTGGGTACGAGCAAAGGCCAAGATACTGGGCACACAGAAGCTGCAAGACCAGTGTTCATCCAGATTGTACGCCAAATATAGTGGAATGCCCACCTGTCCGTCATATCCTCCAACATCGGCATACGACAGAACTTGTGTGAGAATTGGCCCAAGAGCGAGTGGACCATAAGTGGCTTCGCAAGTTGACGAATGGTTAAAATATTCGCAGAGGGCTACAGCAAGGTTTGACCCTTGGTCAGGCGCACTTAGCGCGAGGAACTTTGCAACCTCCAAAGACGCCTGGCAGCGCGCGCACTGGTTCGTGCCAAAGATCGAGTTCACCGAGATTGACTTGACCTGAGTGACAGCTTGCTCCAGAAGCTTTGAAGGAGAAGCCACAGGAGGGAGTGGGTGGGGGTCCACTGTGTCATTCTGAAGTACATGTCAATAGCTAATCGGAATTGTCTGTGTTGTGAATGTCTGTCTAACCTGCGGAAGAGAGTGGGGATCAGTGAGCGAAAACGGAAACACTTGGTGCTAAGGTGGTGGTTCAAAGTCAACACCTGGTCATGTTCCTAGCAAATCTTTTGCTTACGGTCACAGGGTCGGATATGATTGGCTGAGGCTGCGCTGAGGTCGCCGTGGGGTTATTGTAGTACTGGGAGTACAGAGAGGTGGGGAAAGCTCCAGGTACAGTGTACGCGGACGGCTGACCAGTCACAGATGCGAGGACAGAGCAAAGCACTGCGACAGAAGGCAAAGCATGCTTCAGCGACATTTTGTCAGACCTCGGTCGGGACTTGGCACTCCCAGTCAGGGCCCAGCAGTTGCAAGAAAGCGAGTACAGAGCTTACGTTACCAGGGTGGGTCCTTTTATACCGGCATCAGGTACCATGGTGGAATTTTTGGGCGCTTTATTGCAAAGTATAGGGGACGAACGTGCATCACGGCGCATGGATGGTGGATATCGATGGATTCCTAAGTTGCGTTGCAGATGGGTCTTAATGCAACATGGGTGTGCTAGATCCCTGTGACATGCGCACTGGTGCGCATTGTATCCGGGCACTCAGAGGTGCCCACCTGACTCGAAGTACATGGGATCAGACGAAAGGTAACGGGGGATAACACACTTTGAGGCAGCTGAATCACCCAGTGAAGATGCCTCAACTCTAAATACAGCAAACATGGACAGGGACAAAATATGCTGGGAAACCATCTTGATTCTTCATGGAGACATCCTAGAGGAATGTTGAGTGACCCTGAGCGAGGTAATTTATATTTTCACAAAAGTGAAAAGAAAAGACAACGGAACTGTGATACCATTTACTTCGATGATGTTCTTCGTCGAGTTGGCCTGCCTGCGCCTTCGTAGATAATTATACTACCTACTGGCAAAGGCGGAGTTGCGCGAAAACGTGAATCTGCGGAAGACAGGACCCATCCAACGCGGCGGAACAAGGCAAGCGCAAGTCCAACATCTCCCTCTTTCCATTCATCAGAAATCTCAGACATCCATAAACGAATACAACCCTGCCGTCGAGCTTCACAAGGTTTGCAACTAGATCTCAAGGCCAAACGAGGTTTATTAGGGACATGTGTTATCCATCTCCGTTCCATTGTAACATCGCCAATGATTGGTCCGATTTTGACTTGCAAGGGGATAAACAGTGGCATTGAATTGTAGACATGCGAGTGGGTTAAATCTAGACGAGATGTCATAGAGAGTCGGGGGAACGCACCACAAGGACCAGCGGATGCAAGAGAGCGTGTAAAACGATGATTACTAGGTAGGGACCAGACCCATCCGTGGAGATAATACATAGTGGTGTACAAGGGTTCGCTGGCAAATGTACGAAAGAGATACAGGGTAGCTCATCGAGATGGCTGGATAAGGCCAGCGTTAGCCAACGAAACGAACACACAGGGCTTTTCTTACGATACCGATCTAGGACGTGACATTCTACGAGTTCAGGTAGGGCTGTATTTTGGCATTTGGGATGTAAGAGAGAACTCTGTCTCGTTCCGTCTCTTCCGTGCCTTCTCCTCAGCTATTCTTCGAGACTCTGTCCAGAGGCGAAGGGTGTAATCGTGCAGGGCTTGTGAATATGACACAAACGGGTCGTTGTCGAGATGAGGCCTCAGGCTGGAGGAAATGGATTGTGTATTGGACAGCATGAAGAGGTATTCCAACGAGGGGAGAGAGAATAATAAGTGACGGGAGAAGGGGATGGATTGTAGTATAATTACAATGCACGGCAAGTACCTCGAATATAAATGGGTGGTGTGTCTTCACATATGTGATGAGCCTGACTTTTCCGCCAAATTGCTGGGTTGGCTCCACTGTAATGGGACCATTTATCGTTCGGTCATCGCAAAGATGATGAAAGTGCCCCTTCCGAGTCACCGTTTGGCACGACAGGCGGTCATATCGTGTGCATGATTACGATGTTTATGTATCCCAGTCAGTATCGATGAGTATGCACGATGATAGTAGAGAGATATCATACCCCTAACTTGACTAACCATCCACTCGTCGAGTCTCAGATGCCAAAAATTCCTCGTGTCTCCAAGCATACCTTGTGGTTAAGCAGGTCAAGGACGCTGCTGTTGTCACGTATGTTACAACACCCTGACTAGTACTGGTTGGGCACATCAACTGTAGGTCAGGCGAGCACTACAAGAAGAAAATCTGGACCCCATTTTTGTGATGACTTACAATGACATCATTATCACCCTTTTATTCGAGTGATTTTTGCCATGTAAATGAGATCGTTTCCCATTACTACGGCACACCATTGTAATGGGGGTCAGAATTTTTGCGAACTCGAGTATGCAACCCACACGTGTCAAATATAAAATATCCTTGCTCCACAGACTAACAGTACCGCTTATCAACAGTGGGATGTGTTTTGGTTGGCTGATCATACCTTATACGTCAGTGACAAACGATGATAATTGGTGAGGCCTCGAGGTTGTTGCGTCCCAGGCGACATTGATAACGCTGGCCTTCTTAGCTTCTCCCAGCGACAGCGTGGCCGGTAGCTCAACCAGCTTGCCAAGTTTTCACCTCCTATTACATTAAACGCAATCTGAAGATCACACGCGACGAGCAACATCACGGCTGTGAAAGAACGTGTATAGAAGCACGTCCAAGATGCTCCACTGACGTCAATCATTGCGGCAACCTGAGACAAAAACTTTCGTCCAGTCACAGGAAAGACAATCGATAACAACATCGCCATAAATACACATGGAACAACAAGTGTAGGTATCTATGACTTGGTCCGTGTGGACCGCGCAGTAAGTCGCCTTCTCAGAGGAAGAACGTCATCCTGGGTCCGTACATCTAGAGTAACATGGATATCGTGGTATTTCTGCAAGTCTTCTGCTTCTGACCTCGCGACTCCCGCAGAGTCGTTGGGAAGCCAGACTATAGGTTGAGGTGCCAGTAACTCCGGCGCGTAGAGAATACCGGTCATCTCTTCAGCATGATCCGTAAAAGGTAAGGGGGGAAGGCGCGGGGGTGCATCCGGGTGTGTACGCGCGGCACGCTCCGTCGCCGTCAGGTCATCCAAAGTCTCTGTTGCTGTCCAACGTGTGAGCGTGACAAGGAAACCAAATCAGAGAAGGACCTTACGTAGGGGCAGTGGACCACGATATCGTGATGCAGGTGGCATGACCGCCAGTGTGAGAGACATCATCTCTAGGACTGAAGCCATAGATCCCCGCACACGCCTAGGAGAGCTTGAGTGACTAAGGCTCTCGCTGCTGCCATCAGTATAGGTAGAGGGCCTAGCAGTCTCCGAGAATGCTTTCAGGGACTCCCGGGTGGTAGCTTCCAGACAGCGTGGAGCCCGCATTCTGGATTTGTTTGCAGTAAACAGTTCAACGAAGAGCAAAATGCCCAAGGAAAAGCCCGAGAGAATCCCGCCCTCTATCCACAGCTGCCTGCTCAAAAGAATAAGGCCGAGGAGGAGCGGCTGCAATATAAATACAGAGGCTAAGCTTTTGAGGAGCCATATTTGCATCAGACCTCCCGTTTGTGACAGCGTGCGGACGTAAACATGGCCGATAAGGAACCGATGAGCTGTTGAGGGGAATTAAATTTCAGCCAGCCTTGCGGAACAACTGTTGCCGACCTACCAACAAGTGACAAGAATAGTAAAATGACGACAGCCGGACCAATAAGAGGAAAGATAAGAGAAAACCCTGACGCGAACACCATTCCAACTACACATGCCCCTGAAGCGAAGGGCAAATTATAACATCGTGGATAGACAGCTAGTTAATCACCGCTTAGTAAAGGAGATAGGAAAACATCTTTCGTGGGCAGCTCACCTCGGAAGCGTTGGCGAGGGGTGAGGGCATCTTTTTCCAAGCGCAAGACAGACCACAGCCGTAGGGGCTGCAATAACAGCAACCCGGGTACGATGGTTGCGGCACTGACGACGATGCAAAGTGCGAAAGTAGCCATGTAGACAGATCCTGTGGCGATGGTTTTCATCAATCCTACACCATCACTGAAAGCTTCCAAGGCGAACAAAAGAGCGCCAACGACGACGATCCATATCGCAACGGCAAAAGTGAGAACGGTATAAATAATCTTCACAGTGAGGAATTGAACGGCAGAGACAGATACAGATCTGGTCCATCGAGTGGTCCCTGCGCTTCATGTCAGGTGTTGTTGCCTTCAATAAGATGATCAACTTACAGGTAATAATACTAACGGCAATAGTCACAAAAACGGCGACGGCGACGGCGGGGGCGAGGGTCGTTGCAATTCCAGATCCGAGACCATCATGAAGAGATAGAAACTGGAAAAATGGCAGGTAGTGCGAAATACTGGGGGTCATACCGAGGGCAAGCGATGACGCGGCGGTCACTTCATCCATGTCAGCGTTATACAACGGCGAGTGGGTAAGAGAAAGGCCTACTTCCGGCTATCAATAACAATGTGATGACCAAAATGACTGTCCACATCGCAATGGAATCCAATGAAGTGGGTTCATTTTGAAGTACATCCCACCTAATATCTTCTTTGGCCCGCCCTTCTATGACTTCTACGCCAGGGAGATGTCGAAGTCCTCGTCCGGTCATGATCCATCCTTTAATATGAGTGCCTTCTGCGATGTCGACATAACAATCTTGCTGAGCATCGGAAATCTGGCCGTTGATAGTCTTTAATCTCGATCTCCATTGATTGATTTCGGCATAAACAGACCCTAGGTCGTCGTAGTCTAGGCCAGAAGCGGGCCGGACAAATGGTTGCTGCGGTTGCAGGCGAAGGTGCGGTGCCGGTATGGCTTCAGGAGGTATGGGCTGTCCTTTGTTTCTGAGCGGGAAAGTTTCTCGGCGATCGTTCGATGATGTCTCCACACGTCCAGGACGAGGCCTAGCGGGTGCAATCTCGAGATTTTGGATTGGCCTCTGAGCAATCCTAGAGGGCCCAGCTACAGGAGAACGTCCAAGATCCACTTCGGGCAACAGTTCCACCCATTCAGCATCCATGGACTCATTCCGGGGTGCCGAGCTTTCGACAGTCATGTACTCCGTCTCGCTACTCCTACTTTTCCCGGACATCGAGCTAGAGCCATGGTTGGGTCCATGATGTCGAGAGTCGAGTATTGACTCGGAAGATGAAGGCCCCATCACACCGCCTTCCACGATTTTGACGCGGCTACCTAGAGGCATGCGAGCGAGCATAGTAGAGTCTCGATTCACCTCCTGAAAACGGCTGCCCACGATCCGCTGGTGGATGGAATCCGACAAGCTGATATGTGTACTCGACCCATCCCTCAGTCGTCCGCCGTTCATATCTTTGAGACTACGAAGTTTGTAGTACTGAGATGGGGCAACGAACGAAGTTGGGGCAAAGGACGAATGAGCATGAGCAGGATTGCGTCGTCTTGGATGCTGGCGATGGCGCTATCCATGCTGTTAGGTCGTTCTTTGATGATGGGGTATTGTGTCGACTTACTGATCCTACGAGGGCGCGAGGGCGGCTAATGTAAGGCCGCTCGGGCTTTTCGGATTTCTCTGTCAAGAGAGCCGGAGGTTGTGCCCCTATTTCCAGTTCTGCAATTGAGGGTTCCGGAGTCGCCAACTTGAACGAGGAAATATATTTGGTCTCTGCAACCTCCAAGTTGTGCAATACTTCGTCGCGTTCTGCAATCAGAAGCGCTATATTATGGGTATCGCTGTGACATAATCATTAGATAAGGTTGAGTGTCCTTGAAAGAAAAAGAAAACAGAAAGAAAACAAACCAGATTGAAAAAAGACTCTGAATATCAACTTCTAATCCCGAAGGTTCTGAGCTCGGGGATGCGCTCCGGTAGGATTGATTTTGGCCCGTCGCATGACGAGAACGGTGACCTGACGGGCGAGACCCCCCCTGTAGGAAAGAACTTAGACCCAGCTTGCAAAAGTGGTCTTTAATCCGCTTCTCTCCCCAGTTAGCAAATCCGGGAGCCTTTCTAGCACTCAGCCAGCCCATCTCTTTGCCTCCACACCGTATTTCGAGCCACCGCGAGCGGAACGCAACCAGTCGATTGAACTCCCGGAGGACAACGCCGACGGCGGGCAGCGCGGACAAGAACATAGCCAGCAGGGTGAGTATAAGGATACGAATGCGAGCATTTGACGTCTCGTCTGTCCCATTGACGACTTCTCGTAGCGCGGCAAGGATCGAGGTGGAAGGATCCGCATTATCTAATAGTGGCAGCAGACGCAACAGACTAAGGTCCTGAACAGCCGAAAAAACCCCCGAGTACTGTGTTGCTCCTGTAGATTGGGCTAGACAAGGAGTTGATACGAGGTACAATGGCAGTGCACCAGCAAGACCGATGATGGTCCACCCAGTGGCAACGAGGAGAGAAACAGATAGCACACGCTGTGTCAGTTGGTCGTCGGATGGAAATAGATTGGTGTCAGTAGTCACTGATCTTCCCGCATCTGAGACGTCTGTGGGTATAGACGGAATGAGAGGGGCAAGAGGGAATAGGAAGGAGCTGATGGATGAGCTCAGTCTCTTGGCTCGCAAACTAAAAGAATTAATACAGTTCTCTGGTTGTAGACCTGGGCTTACTCTTGTTGAGGAAACCACTCCCTCGCAGCGTATATTTGACGATACCGCGGGCGAACGAAAGCGAACAATGACTAGAGGAGTTTAAACATCGAGGCCACAACAAGTGGAAGGATGAAAGCATACCCAGAGGACAAGTCCTAAAGCAAAGGGCAATATGACTGTTGCTATTGTTCCATCGGCGGATGCGTCCAGACCATGGCCGATACAAACGGGTTGAAATTGAATGGCGTTTTGCAACGTTGCAGACACAGCCGACGCAACGAGATTTTTGGGAGCTACGACTGCAGGAAAGTAGGATACATCGGTTGACATGGGCTGAATCACAGTGGTGGGGTATGTATTGGGAGATGTCTCGAGTTCTTGTCCTCGGCGGTGTATGGGAACTACATGATTGGGCATGGTCGGGTCAGGATTGGAGCCGGAGAAAGCAAAGAAAGATATCCAAGATTTGGTAAGAACAGGAAATGCTTCAGGAGTGGTTGGAGAATTCGTTGGTTCGTGGTCACGAGGTGGGAAGAGAGATGGAGCATTGAGCGCGTCGGCATGAGGTCGTCTGGGTCGTGGCGCTGATAGAGCGCTGTCAATGTCATGCAGGGTCATGAAAGCCCGCGACAGTGCAACGAGCAGGTATACGGTGACGGAAATAAAGAAAGCAGGTTCAACAAGCGTGGATGATGACTCGGACTTGGAACAAGTTGAACGCGGACATCGGTATGAACCGTTGATGGGCATGACTACCAAATTCGGCTTACAGCGAACACCCGAGTAAGACCTAATGTCCGAGAATGGATCAACTAAGGGTATACCATTTGTATGAGACTGAGACAACCAAGACAAAATGTCCTAGAATGACAAAAAGCTCCCCTACTACCTCTCGCTAAAGCAGTAGGTACTCGTTGACCAAAGGGAACGGAAGCATGATGGTGAATCGACACTCTCAGGTGGATCTGTGCTGTGGGGTATATCATATATCATGAACGAACGAAGACACATAAATGGCTGTGCGGGGAGATCAGACAGCTGCACAAAAGCAGGAGAGGGATTAGTGTCATCCGACCTACATGTGTTAAGGATAAGCTTGGCCGGTCTCTGGTGCAAATTACTGTGCATTTGATGTTGTGTCCCCTTGAACGACGAGGCACTGTCCGTCTTTGAGAACGGCTTGCAAGGTTCTGTGTCCCCCTACCCATGGAGCAGGATCTTCCGCCTCCGGGGAAGCAGGCCATTTTCCAGCCTTTTTGAGTTCTTGCTTTTCCTTCTGCCTGGACGCCCATGATTTGCTGGTCTTCACCGAGAGCTTGCGCGACTCCTCGCGGGCGCTACTTTGCACACAGCCCATGACGAATACTTTGCACTGAGCTAACATGAGCTCTTGGGAATCAGGACGTGAAACAGAGGGCCTACAGGTGAGGGCAGCAGCAGATGATCAGGTGACGAGAAGTGAAATCAGAAGACCGGGGAGAATGCCTGGATTTATTGGGTCGGCCCTACAGGTGATGCTGATGGGTATGTACTGAGTTCGTTGTTGCGCCTCGTGACGACAGGGCGCGGAATTCTTACCTGAGGAGAACGTAGCTCCAACGCCAGCTCACCAGCACTCGTTGATCAGGCCAGTGTAAAGCCCTCGATTATGAATTGGCTTTTATTGAGGAGTGTGGCAGCACCCGATATGTAGTTAGTCATTACTGGAACCGTGAAACCATGGTAAGACCAGTTGTTGACCAGTAATAATATCATGATTCAAATGCAATAGATGACTACATCAATGATTGTGATCATAATCTTATCGTCAACGACTATTCCACCGTCCTTTGCGCCAGCAATTTTCGAGTGTCCCGCATTACATAGCACTACATTTTTTTTGTAGATCAGACATCTGTAATAGCATGATGTGTACCTAAAGGACCTCTAGCGAAATTTTAGGCTAGCATTAGAAGTGTTGTGTTGTCGTAGAACAGAAATCTGACTCGAAGGCTTTATCACTGTTCCCAGTCAATATTTTTCCTCTGCCAAACCCTGTCCCATTGCAGCAAGTGCTGCCACCACACACGTTAGATGGCAGAGCCGGTCAGTATGCACCAATCATTTTCACGCATCTTCGTCATCGAGCACACATAAACCCTCAGAGTCTCAGTCTTATCCAATGCTGTATCACCACCAGCCTCCATATTTACAATATAATTGCTGTTTCTTCACTTACTTGTCTTATAACTGGTATTTTCTACCATTCCGCCCATTGGATTTGGATTTGGAGCAGTTATCATACACTGGCATTTCCCTCACGGATGGGCCACTGGGCGGAGCACGAAACCGGCAACAGTCAGCATGTGTGACAATTCGTGGCCGCCGAATGGGCAGTTCCGCCGAGTAGATGGGGTGGAATAGTAGTTACAGATACATCGACCAATTGAACTAGAACGACCGGAGCAGTCATGGAGTGCATTGGACATGAAAAGACTAAGTGGTGATGAGAGACGTAAAGCTACAGGTGCGCTCTTCAGAAAAACAAGACTGATTTCAATTTACTTCCTATTGTTTGAGCGCATTGCGAGGATCTGGACAAGACGGATGCTGAGGTAGTGTTAGCGGGTGTCGGCTAGTTGAGCCTGGTACTTACAAGATGTTGAGCATATCAAGCTCTAAGGCAATAGCCTCTTTCATAGGGTCCCTCGGAATAACACGCATCTCGACGAGACGTGCGTTATGCAAGATCTTTTGAGTGCTGTTTGAGCCGGGATGTCTGTAAGGCTGTTCTCGCAGAAAACCAACACGACACTTACTCATAAAGCACGAACCCTCCAAATACGGCAAGACCCCCATAAAGGGAGATCGACTCAGCGAGGGCAAGCCCACGCATCCCGAGTGGGAGAGCCATAGGAGCCAAAGAGGAGAGAGCCACTACTGTCACACCGGCGAGGAGAGGGCCACCCATGTAGAGATACTTGTCATTCCTGTCCGATGCATGAGAGCTGTTCTACAGGCAGGAAGCGCAAGAACGAACTTTGCAGTGGCACCAACATACGATAGGGAACCAACTACTCCGCACGTGTACAAAGCAGCACGAGACAGGATGGCTGGACTAAAGAAGAACAAGGGGCTCAAGGTTGCTGCTTGGCATGCATTAAATCCCTGTCTATAGTCAGCTAACACAATAAGCCGGGTAAATTAAGTGACTTGCCAGCCAGAAAAGGTGTTTCTGCACCGTTTTTTCGGGAGGTGTGTAGTACACTCCCATCATGGACCCGATGCTTCCGACGAGACTCACACCAAGTACAAGCCCTGCGAAGGTATGATGTTAGGTTGCGTGGAGGTTAAAATTTGGAGTACTCACATGGATTGGCTGCCATGATTCTAAAGGCGACTCCAGACCTGAACATACTCCTTGCACCCAATGCAGTCAGGAAAAGGCCACCCCCTGTGTACTTGAAGCTGTCATGAAGGTAAGACTGCTCGGCAGGAGTCAATGAGTCACGAGTATCTCTATTCAAGAAACCCTCTACAAGGATGACAGTGCCTGCAACTGCGGCCTAGAGCCGTTTGTGAGTATTAGCGTGGCGGTAAGGCCTACAGCTACGCACTGCTGTGATCCCAAATCTCTTCCAGGCCTCTTGTGACGACGCATTTGGAACTGTCTGTGCATCGGTGATGATTGTGCGAGAGCACCTGGATAGTAAAGTTGAGGACAGAAATGGGGGGGATTTCTGCCAAGCATTCTTGAATGTGCCCAGACCCGCCCTCGAGTTCAAGCTGGTGGAGAATGGCTGCACTTTCGACCACACTGCAACCTGGAATATGTTGCGACCTAACGCTGGCCTGAGAGTGGCAGTTAAAAGGGATAACATGGTTGTCAAAATGACAAGTACGAATAAATAATCAGCCTACATAAGCAAACAAGCAATTTTAAATTGCAGACCACGCGTTCGCAGAATCTACGTCACCTTTGCGACGGATGGGACAAGAATCGTAGCGGCGCGGAGGCGCCAATCCCCGACTCCTTGGAGTTATAAGAGAAAAATGTGACCGTCTGATAGCGAGACTGATGATTTAGCTACGAGTTACTACTACCACTCAATACCGACCAGCGACGATGGGCCGCCGATGTTGAACATAATCGTGCGACTGTTTTCATCGTTCACGTGACATGGTGAAACCACATAATTTAACTTGCTGTGCATACACAGACAGTGTAAATAATGGGTAAAATCTCGCCTTCTGTCTTCGAGGGTCATGTTACATCGAACGGCACCACGTCGAAGCAAGTGAATTCCTTTATATTATTATTTGCAAGGTATCGTCTTGAGATGCATTTGTGCGATTGCTTTCATAGCTCACGTGACTTTGAGTCAGAGGTCCGCTCGGCGCAGAATTCAACTTCAAGTAGCCATCATGAATGCTCGGTCAACGGTGTCTTTCTATCGCGAACGGACCAACATGTGCTACATTAACTGACTACGGATCTACTCTTGTATACTGCCACCACGTCGATGTTTGTCGACCCAAATTTTCTGATTTTTCGTCTTCAGCTGTAAGCTCATGAACTTGGGCAACCTTGAAGTATTTCTCATCAAATGCCCGTAGAAGGCGTATGGTTTCTCTTCCTCGACCATGAGACAACGCGACGTAAAGGTTGAAGAGACCGAGTCCCCCAGTGGGCGGCGATCCTATGTCGACGATGACGGCAGGGATCGTCTGACCCTGTGCACGGCAATCCGTACAGGCGTACGCTGCTGTGATCGGAAGTTGTCTGCGGATTACTGTGCGTGTTGTAGCTTTCTCCTCTTGTACTGAAATGCAAAAAGACTTGCTAAGAGGTTCGATAGGAATGGCGCTGTCTTGCAGCCCTTCGAGCGGTCTCGCACGTCTCTCATCCAGTTTGACGAGGGTGCACGTTGGTGGACGACAAAGGAGGACAACATTATCGGTGTCAGCAGTGTCGATGACAATGTTGACAATTGTTCCTCATGCTCCGTTGGTTATGTCGAGGTCCGTGTCAAGGTTCTGTGTGATGATCACACGCATTCTGACCGCTAACTCAATGATTTCTGGCAGATCGTCTCCTCCGCGCTTTGAATATATTTGGCAGTGTTGAATGGCAACTTGTTCAGATCTCCGCAAAGAGCGTCCGTTTATACGATAAAATTTGTAACTACGCACGTTGACCTCGATGTTTGACAAGCAAGGTTTCTGCCGCCCTCTGGCACCCAGTTCCCGAGTTTGTACGTTTCTCGCTGAGAAAACTCTCCCTCACTACGTGAGTCCCACGTGAGAGTCAGGGATAGTAAACGAAAGGTAGGAGTCGGCAACTACCAAGCCCATGATTTCAAGAAGGCTACAGCAGTTTCACCGGATCGATGATAGCGACAACCTTATGTTCCATTGCAAGGGCAATGAGACTCGTCTCTTCCCACTTCTTCCAATCAATCTCAAAAATGCTGGTCTTCTCCCCAGACGTCCAAGACCAAATCCGTTCTCTCGCCTTTGCCAAAAGTCAGACCTACTGTTCGTTTGAAGCCAGGGGTAACGTACCTTAACATCATACATATACAAGGAACCGTCACCACCACCGGTGGCAAGCTGATCACCTTCTGGACTGAATGACAGGGTAAAGACATGCTTGGTATGATCTGTGAAGATCTTTAAGCAGTCCCCTGTCACCGAATCCCATAGCCGGGCGGTGAAATCGAACGAAGCACTGTAGTCCGATGAGATGACAAGCAGGCTCCATGTTTCACCCAAGGAACTTACGTTGCTAATAGCTCGTGCTCACCCGCTGGAGTATTCGGACACCACTTGACGGAGGTAAGACAGTGTTTGTGGCCCTTCAGGGTAACATGGGTAGATGCCGACTTTTCGGAATGGATGTTTTCGACGTTCCATACTCGGGCAGTGGTATCGTCTGAACATGTAGCTAGACGAGTGCGGGATGGGTTGCATTTGATCATATTTAATTCGCCAGTGTGCCCCCTGCTATAGTGTGAGGTTGGAGAATGAATAAGAGTGTCAACGAACTTGCCTCAGTGTTCGAATGGGTTTGGTCCCGTTCAAAGAAACGATGTGAACAACACGGTCACTCCCACCGCTCGCGAAAGTATAATCGTCGAGCCAATCAACATCCAGACAACAAGCTTCTGGCAAACCATTAGGGTAGTTCTTGGAGCTAAATCCAAGACAACGCTACCTTCATGATTTCGGTATTGCCGGTGCAGTCCCTTGCTCTTAACATCCCACACACAAGACGTACTGTCTAAACTCGCAGTAACTATCCACTGACCTGACAGCGAGAACTTTGCAGCGAAAATAGGACCCTGTGCGGTGTTACTACAACCCAGAGGAAGAACCTGAATTTCGTCTGACCTTGTGATGGTTGTCTGTGAGGTATAACTTTCCTCCAGCAGTGCAGATTCGAAGTATAGAGTCGTACGATCCTAGTGCGACTAGCGAGCCATCAGGGTTCCAGTCAATGGAGGTCAAGTCGGCTTGCGAGGTGGTAGCAAAGTTCGCGAGTGTCACTGTTGGTCGCAATTGCGAAACCAAGGAAGTGTCCTGTAAACCGAAAGGAACATTCCAATAGTTGACTGTGGCATCCCGTGATCTGACACGTTGTGAGCAAAGTCAATAAACTAACTGCTCTGAGGGGTTCTCACCCTGACACTAGTTGTCCAGTTGCAGAGGGGTTCCAAGCGACCACGAATACCTGGAGATGGACGTCACTGGAAGGTAGGTCAGACTGCAGAAGCGCTCACCTCAGTTTTATGTGCTTGCAATAATCTCACGGCCTCTGGGCGTTTCGTTTTCGTTTTCTTCGCTACAGTCTCTGAGGAAGCTTGTTGCGATTCAAATACATTCGCCTCCTTGGTGGCAGTCCTAGACGGTCCTACGTATGCAAGTTCGGGACTCTCAGAAGGACTCTTTTAACATGGTTTGACGTACCATCGACGGCCATGGCCGCGTCATGATTTACAACTTCCTTTCTGGTGCGCTTCTCGGCGCGTCCATCCTCCGTAGAAGGTGTGCTTGATTTTCGTTTCACTGTAGTCTCCCCGGATACCTTTAACGTGTTTAATTCTCCAGATTGGTGTGAAGGAGGTAGTGATGTCGCGTTTGAGTCCACAGCACACGTATGAGGATCCAGAAGGAAGAAACCGCTCTTGCAGTTCTTCGCCAATGAGTCTCCTTTCCAGTGTGCCTCGACCTCGGTGTACAAGAGTGCCTTGCTAAGCAGTTCTACTAGCTCGCCACGTGGAATATGTTTTTTAACATGATGCGAATGATCCAGACGGCCTTCCATACGTAGTGAGAATGCGGAGTGCTGAAAGCCTGCCAGTGAATAGAAAGTTAAACGGCGAGGCACCATGATTGCATGGAAGCATACCGGAATCCTGGAAATAGGCGTGTATGAGGCAGTTGACCTCATCCGCAGTGATAGTGATGGGGGCCGTCATGGTGCCCGTAGCTTGATTTGATCTATGCTAGCGAAAGTCGTGAACCCTGAAGGTGCACTGGCAGCTGTGCAGGGTGGAAGTGGTTGCGGAGTTGGAAAAGGACTTGGCCACTACTTGTCTCTGCCCAATGCTCTGACAAAGTGTTCAAGCTTCGTCAGATGCTAGTGATGTACCAGTGTGAATGTCGGGCGGTATATCAGCAAAACTCAAGCAGCGCGAGGTTCGTATAGCGCCTCAACAATCTAAGGGCTGATACGTTGATACATGGTTGCTTTTTGGGTGCCTCGATTGATTATCGCGTGTTATAGACTCGTTATGATTTCCGAGACACTAGTACCACTCGCCAATGGACAAAGTGACCCCGGCGGTGACTACAAGTCGAATCTATTCGTTTAACGTTGCTGTTTACCTCTCAGAACACTGGTCAAGTTGGCGGTCAGACGTTACGATTGATCCACTCGCAAGGATTTTCTTGATTCAAGTCGACTCCTATATTATACTTCAGACATCACGTGGCAGACCTAGTAGTAAATGATTCCCAAGTTACAGCAGACTGTCGTCAACCAAATGCCACTGGAATACGACCTCGACATCGACGTTGACATGCCTGACGACGACGACGACGACGACGAGGTCTATGAGGGACCCGATGCCTACCTCGACGATGACGATAACGTCCTCGAGTTCGGAATTGGACAGGACGACCTCCAATCTCAGGCTCAAACCAGCGGAAGCCCTGCACTAACGCAGATCTTGCGTTGTAAGTGCTTGGCCTGTCTAATCAAACAGATTTAAGCTCATAGCCCCTCGACCAAGCCCTATTTGACCTGCAGCAGTTGCAGCCCGGTAATGCGGCTGAGAGAACTACTAGCTCGACCTCTAATAGGAACGATGAGCGCATCGCACCAGGGTCCATCACCTATGGTGACTTAGTGCGTTTATTGAGGGCCGGCCCCCCGAGGGGAAGTCAGGATGCTGAGGATGATGATGGCGACAACGGCGACGACGGATACGCCTGGAACATGCACTGGAACCAGCAGTGGTTCCCTCCCCGCACTGAACCTCACAAAAGAGGCGTCGAACTTCTGATGAGCGGCGAATTCGGCAGAGTGAGCAACAAAGTTAAGTCGAATAATGGCAGGAAGAATATTTCTCGCCTTCTGCTAGACAGACGTGGCCCAATGTTCAGAGAGGAACTAGCGAGTGTGCGCTCTATTCTCTTTGTGCCACAGGTGGTGTACTTACCCAGCGTCAGGAACTCATACCGAACTCCAATGGGACTGCTGTCGCCTCCAATGGCGCCAACCTCTACGTCGGGCAATACTCGAAAGGTATTGTCTGTGTAGTTCGTATTTTTTTCCGCTAACGTCGCAACACAGATGCTTCGTTCTATTACACGTGCTGTCAAGGTTCGTCGACGACGCTGTCAGGGGCTCCTTGAATCTACATTCTACCCAGATTTCCGTTTGCATATATACGACATGACATCACCACCTGCCAAGTACGTCAAAAGACCGCAGGACCTACACCAGGGTCCAGCACACCTTGATGATCGAGATCATGAATCGACGCTGAAAGTTCTCAAGACCATACAAGGACACCCAGGCAGATGGACAATCACCGATTCTCATCTGAGTCCAGACAACGAAAGGTAAGGTTTTAATCTGTGGAACGTCGACTTCGATGCTCACATGTCCACTGTAGGATGATTTATTCATCAATTGTGTGTCCATTCCTCTTTGCATACTATCAATTGCTTGACCTCGCGCCAGTCACCGACAGTATATATGACAAACACTTTGGATCCGTCAACAGCACAGACGCCCATCCGGTTTTCTGATCAAGGTCGGCGTCAAAGTCGTCCCACATGGGGTTCCCATCACGAGGAATCCTTCGGCATATGGAGTTGCAGATTTTCCGCAGATGGTAATGAAGTGATCGCAGGCGGAAGTGGCCAGATCTTTGGTAAGCAGGTGTGATCTTCAGTACAGGGTAGGGTGTTACTCAGATGTCTTGCAGTGTACGATCTTCTGGCTGATCGCAGAACGGTCAAAATAAAGGCACATTCGGACGACGTAAACAGTTGCTGTTGGGCCGATACTGCATCAGGGAATGTTCTAATCAGCGCATCGGATGATACGTTCCTGAAGGTCTGGTAAGGGACTGCTTTCTACATTTTCTCGGTCTCTCCGATTGATTGTAACTCAGGGACAGACGGTCGTTAGGAGCGTCGCCGAAGCCATCTGGGGTCCTTGTTGGACACACCGAAGGGATCACCAATGTCTCTGCTAAGGGAGATGGAAGATATGTCATTTCAAATGGTAAAGATCAGGCACTGCGGTTGTGGGACCTGCGGAAGATGTGGAGCAGTGATGTCTTTGACACGTTCTCGCATAACGATTACACGTTGCACGACTACGACTATAGGTATGTTTTCAGCGCGCGAGATCCTCTCCTCTAACATCGCTACGAAGATACGGCCGCTACTCTAAGCCGAAACGTGCTGCACACCCAAATGACTGCAGCGTCATGACATACCGAGGGCATGCGGTTTTGCGCACCCTCATAAGGTGTAACTTCAGCCCAACGGAGACCACAGGAGGCCAGTACATCTACTCAGGGTCTGCAGATGGAAAAATTCATGTGAGTTATATATATTCTGAGTTGTCTTCTGGCGGTCGGCTGACACTTCCGCCAACAGATCTGGTCGCTGGATGGCCGTGTTGTCCAAATCTTAGATCGCTCGCAAACCATGCCCATTTCATACGACCCATCTGGTCCCGAGCTTGAGCCACTGTCAGGTTCTGGCGCGGTGGTCTGCGTCCGAGATGTAAGCTGGAGTTCAAAGGTAATATTGATTATCAGTGTCCCTGTTATAATACCTTTGTGCTTATGCATATTGTAGGAACCTGTGTTGATGAGTGTCGGTTGGGAAAGTGCCCGGGTCGGTGGGAGTGTTGTAGCCCAGCACGAGTGGAAAGGACTTTCCAAGATGGCCTATTCGTTGGAGGACTTTACTGAGAAACGGCGTACAGAACGGGCCCAAAGGGCAGTCAGGCGCGCATCGGGATACCTCCGTGTTCCTGGTGGGTTTGGTGAGGAAGACGAAGAGGAATGATTCAGATATTATTATAATAAGCGCCCGACACATAGCCTTCGCGTCATCATCATATGCATTTTTGTAACTATCATCTCACTGTTGTGTGTTTGACATTTTGTAACCAGATCATAGACCGCTCTAAGTCAAGGTCGTATACATTCGTGTTCCTTCACACACACCCAAAACTGGCGCAGATATCCTGCAATCAAAGCCTTCCTTTTCTAGCTGAGCCCCTACACCCTGCAGTGGCAGGAATATTCCATAATCAGGGCACTAACAACAGCCACTACAATATGGCAGCAGAGGCTCAGCTCTTTGGATTCCCACCGGGATATTTCGTGATTCGTTCTGTTGCCACTGGCCGTCTGTGGGACGTCAGCCTAGATGAGGTTGAAGATGGAACGGAAATCGTATTGTGGCCCGAGAAAGAACAGTCTTTGGTCGAAAGTAAGTAAGCGAGGTTGCACCCATAGTTCCACTGACACCAGCTCATGTGTCCCTTGTGCTGACAGGCTTGAGGAATCCAGAAGCAAACAACCAGGTTTGCGATCTCGCTGTTTGCTAGGTTCTAACTTACACCAGTCAGGTTTTCTTCATCGATACGTCTGGCGCTTTATGCTCGCGGGCTTCAGGCCACGCAATCGACGTTGAGGGTAAGGGGAACATTGGAAATACGATACATCCTCACTAAAGCTGTTGAATTCTTACAAGGGGAACATCCTGTGCTTAGACACAGACGACCAGTCTCCACGCCCTACCCGAACGCATACTCTCATCCACTTCCGCAATTCTCATACAACCGGATAACAAAACAGATCTCCGTAGCATTCTCATGTGATCCCACGTACCCTGGAACCGTTGCTTCAAATGGGTGGGAGAGGAGAAAATACATCCTATCCTCGGTTCCATTGAGGAAACCCAAATCCTTCATGGATAATGCTTCAGACTTCTTATCAACAGCCGTAGCCGTTCCGTTTTCATTCCTTTCTGGGGGACCACCCATAAAACCAAAGAGCAGCCCTGAAGAAGTCTTCAGCGGGGACATCGATTTACGAGAGGAGGAGATGCTGGAGCAAGATCGAGGGGAAGAAGGGCAAGTAGATGACTCTCCTGAACTCGTCAGAAAACTTCGGGTTCTTGCCGTTGATCCACGAGATGTTCCACCTGAGGAAACCAGCGCTAGGAAGCGTAGGGAATGGCAAGTCTTGGGCTTGCGAACCTCGGCTGCCCCTCGTCGAGTCTGAAGTTGTCGATGTATTGTATCATCTTTAAGGATTCGTGGGATATCTGTACCCTGGATGCTGATATCCGTAGTACTGTATATGTAGTGCTATAGTTGACGTGTTTACACTCACTAGATTGTACACGGCCGTTACCAATTTCAAGCTTCTGGATGATACACGACTCGAGCACGAAGTTTGGTTTGGTACGTGGTGTAGTGACCTGACTTGGTCCGGACCAGGCCGTACGAGTAACTTGTTCAAATCGGTCTGACTCTGGTCAGCTATTGTGAACCGATAAGTGGCTTATATTTCTCAGCTCCCATTGTGATCGCCCAGTTGCACGCAAAAATGAGCTGGATCATGAATCGCAGGATTGTGTTTTCTGCAATTATCGCGCTTGCTGTGGTTGTCTCTGGACACCAACAACAAGCGCTCCGCGACCCCCATGAACAACCAGAGACATGGCTATCGAAATACGGAAAACAGATCGACCAGACTTTTTCTGGTCCGCTGGCTTTCTCGCACATGGACTATGTACGTTGCCTAGAGGACGAGTCTGCCGCGTTTGACATCGCTGTTCTGGGCATGCCATTCGATACGGGCACATCCTACCGGCCAGGAGCTCGCTTCGGACCATATGCAATCCGTTCAGGTAGTAGAAGGCAAAGGGCAACTCGGGGCTACAGCTTAGCATGGGGAAACAACCCTTATGAACAGGATACGAAGATCCTCGATTGCGGAGACGTGCGGTCAACAGAGTCCAAGTGTGGAATCCCAAACTAATTTCAATCTAGGTCCCTGTCATTCCCTTTGATAATTCTCTTGCGATGGATCAGATGGAAGTCGCGTATTCTACCTTGCTCGCACGTCCACTTGCGTCAAACACCTCTGCTTGGGCACAGGGAGCTGCTCTCGCGAAGGATGGCCGCGAGCACCCCAGAATAATCAGGTAAAAAGACTCATTGCACGTGCTGAAACCCGTTTTAACCTTTCGGAATTAGTCTTGGTGGCGACCACACGATCGTCCTCCCTATCCTCCGTGCACTGAACAAAGTTTACGGTCCGGTGTCAGTGATTCATTTTGACGCGCATCTTGATACTTGGGGTGGCTACCCCGGAACTGTGACGGAACAATCACGCATCACTCACGGAACGTTCTTTTACATTGCAAACGAGGAAGGTCTCGTCGCAAACTCTAGCATCCATGCTGGTATTCGGTGCAAACTAGAAGTTGGTGCGAGTTGAGTTTGGAGGACTTACAACTAATTGGCCTTCGTATCAGGGCATCGGCGATATCGAGAACGATGAATCAGTTGGATTCCACTTCATAACTAGTGATGATATTGACGACCATGGTGTTGCTGCCATCATCGAACGGATCAGAACACGGGTTGGAGATACTCCCGTGTACTTGAGGTTAGACTCTCGAGGCATAGAAACCGACTTGGCACTGACAACTCCTCTAGTTTTGATATTGATGTGATCGGTGTGTACAAGCTAAGTTTCAGAAGACGATGAGCTAACTGCTACTGACAGATCCTGGCCTGGCGCCGGCTAGTGAGTCCGTTTCTTTGGTTCAAATCTACAGCACTCAGTGGAATTGCAGCTGGTACCCCCGAGGCTGGTGGATGGACAAGCAGAGAAGTCAAGCGCATCATCCGTGGGTTGGCGGGATTGAATTTCATGTATGCCTTTCACATATGATCCGTTTGTCGCATCCACTCACCACCTTGTTTCAGTGGTGCTGACATTGTCGAGGTTGCTCCTGCATACGACCATGGTGAGATTTCCGGGGCCTCACTATCATTTTTACTGATGTGTGATGTGTAGCTGAGATTACAGGCACTGCAGCGGCAGATATTGTTCATGACTTCCTCTCGATGTTCGTGTCGCAAGGGCCACCTAAACCCCCTAATCTCCCAGGCATGTGGTCAAGAGATGAACACTGAATCAAAATAATAGACATATACCATCCCAGAAGTCTTGGGATATATGTCGCTCAGGCACACCACACGGATAGAGGGGGAAATGTCACACCTGGCCACGACTATCTTATCAGAACGTGTCAACACGCAGTATGTACCTTGGAAATAGATGGAAAACTATCTCCCGAAGTTTTCGTGTCGCTGCCCCTTTCTTTCTAGAGGCTTCCTCAGCAGAGCTGATGTCGTTGAAGTAGCCCTTGCTTATGAGTTGTCTGTCCCTGTGCCAGCAACGAACCATGCTGAATTGATATTCGGTTGATATCACGGTAGGCTTGTGGATGAACTGCTATTACGCCGGAAGGATACTCAGTAATCACACCCAGTTGCATTGATGAAGTTCTATCTTCTTTTATAGTAATAATAAGCCCGATGATCCTGTAGACAGAGTTCGCTGGGTCACGGGGCAGCTGTGTAATCAATACAATGGGTATCCAGAATCGTGTAGACGGTCCGTATGACAGATGATAGATCACAACAGTCCATAAAAATAATCTCAGCACCTGCTCAATCTTTACTTCCCCATTGACCAGGGGCCCCAGAGGGGCCAGCGTCGTACGTCGGAGGGCTATCATCGTATTGCGATGGTGGAGGGGCCATCACCACTACACTGTTCCTTGGGCGCCTTGGCCCCTTGACGGGACTGACGTTCGGCGGCGCACTGACAACATGCGTGTCGAGCGCAAGAGGTGAGCGCGACACTGGCGGTGGGGAGACGTTCGAAGGACCCTGGCGCTGTCCATAGTACGGGTCATTATACGAACCATTCGTTGGGGGGGAGGGTGCGGTGCTCGCGCCATAGGCACCGCCGCTGACCGCGTAGCTACGTTCGGCGTGATGGACGGGAGATCTAGAAATATTGTATGGAGTGACGTGGGGTGATTGGGAAGAAGTCCCAACCATGGTCGCTGTAGAATTGTAGGTGTCTGGGTTGAAGGCTGGTTCTGGATTGTGGACCGAAGGCTGCGCAGCGTAAGGATCGTACGGTGTGTATGACTGCTGGGAAGGTGGGTTGTCTAGCCCAGTGTGAAAACGAGTCAATCAATCGGTGAGTTGGCGAATGCTTACAAGAATTGCCTCCCGGGACATGACCATAGGCCTGCGGGCCATATGGGTCTTGGATAAAGTAATTGTTAGGTGAGGGGTCATGCATCGATGCTGGAACCGACATTGGTATTGGAGGGCTTGTGGAGGTGAAGGTGTTGGATGATGGAGGGTACAAAGAGGGTACGGTCGAAGCAGTGACTTGTGTAATAGTACTTCCCTGACGCTGCGGTCTGGGAGGATAAGATGACACGTTATTGTACTCATCGACGGCGCGAGTGCCAGAAGGAGCCTGCACATAGCCACCCCCTGCATAACCTCTTCGGGATGATTGACGTCCGTAGGATCCCATACCAGCTCTACCAGCTGTCGAGACGCTTTGGTTATCACGATAGGAGACTTCGTCTTCCTCAAGATATATTTCGTCACCATCCACCCGCGCCTTGAGAGGTTGTGACTGGTCATATTCGTGGAAGGACGGAAGACCAACTTCGCCTTGAGCTTGACGTGCCTTGCGATCCGCCTCTGCTTTAACGGCGTCAAGCCGCATATGTTCACGGTCACCATACCCGTTCGCACCGATGGCAGTGCCTGGTTTTCCACCCCACGCATCGCGGGACCGGCGTTTGATGCAGCATCTGCCAATGCCGTAGAAACATCCGCTGAAGAATAGCAGGATCCACGACACCAAAGTTAGCCAAACAGCAAGACCAATTGATGCAGAGCCGCCTTGGACTGAATTCATTCGGGATTTCGCGATGAAAAAGAGGGCGATGTCAAAGATAAAAGCAGCGAGGGCGACAGTAGCTCCAAACCCAGAGATGCAGCTACTGAGACAGCTCATGGACATTTCGCGAACATGGGCGAGGAGTCCGAAAATGGCTGCGACGGCAGCCAAACCAAAGGCGACGATATGAAGTACGAGGGCGTAAGTGAGCCATTTGACGACAAGTTGGGGTATTTGGATGGGTGAGCTATTGCCTACAAGGGCATTGACGTCTGTTTGGAAAAGGTAAGGACTGCACCACAGGAAGGTGAATGGGACTGACTGAGCTCATAGCCCACAGTGGCATTTGAGCAAGAAGTTGAGGAATCGACTGTGAGACAATAGCCTAGTGTTCCAAAAGTGATGTACCCGTTGACATTGTCGACACTGAGGGAGGCCTTGAGAAAATAGACGGATTTTATGAGTGGAACGGAGAAAGATACTAAGGCGAGGAGAATAGTGGCTACAAGAGTAACCAAGAAGCCAGGGGTAGCTGGTCGGATCAGACTCATGGCGGCAGAGAGAAATGAAGAGCAGGGCCCTTCTTCTTTCACAGAAAGCTTTCGAGAATGAGATTGTGAGACGAAAGAAAAGTTTAGGGACTTGACTTGAGTGACTTGAAATGCACTGCTTCACCAGCGACCAAGTAAACAACCTCAAGCAGTACCAGTACTGGTGGCTGTGCAATATGTTGGTGAGACACAGCCTTATGATCAGCTCAGTGCCTTGGCAGGCGCTGTTTACAAATTGCAAGACAATGAGCGACAATGCGTATGTGGCAGTCCTCTTCAAGATCCCTCGGCGTTGTGTCTCCACTCCAGATATTTGGTTGCGAGCCATAGTAATGGGGTGCTCGTTGAGAGTTTGTCACGTACACAGCAGACTTGCTCACTGAGGCTTTTTGTTCAGGTGATGGAGTCAAATCGAATACAAGCCTTTCATCATGGTCGGTCGTCCACATGCATGTCCAGTATCGATATCTCAACGACACTCAGTGAATTCGTGAGCCTTCGATAACTAGTAACATGTATGTAGTGCAGGAGGACAGAACACGTTCTACTTGCGCGGATTATCTCAAACATAAATCTATAGAACAGTTCCTGAGGGGGATCATTTGCGAACTGGATAAGTCTCCCGCGCGACCTTGACAGCGTTTTCAACCTCGCCGACATTCACACCCATACCTTGAGCGCCATCTTCTTTCCCTCCGGCCTAGAAATAATTTATTAGGCTTAGCTAAGAGATATCGTTTTCAGAAATTCCTCACCTTGCCACCCAAGATTTCAGTCACCTTCGACGCCCATACCCGAGCGTCGAAACCCTCCGTCCGAACGGCATCGGGAACGTAGTTCGCGTGTGCCACCTTGCCCGCTGCAACATCGACGCTGAACACATAGACGGCCTTGCCGAGTTTCTTGCCTTGCGCAACGACATTTTGAAGGATCTGTAACGCATGACAACATCCGAATGTCAAGTTCGTCACACGGGTCGCAGAAATACCACCCACCTTCGAGTTCCCATCAACGTCGATGCGGGTAAAATAACCCTCGGAGTCTGGGTTCGTGCTAAAGTGAGTGACGAGTGCGTCGACAGCCTGTCAAAATTCAGCACCCATGCATAATTTAGAAGATGGGGTGGACTAACCGCTTTATTGAGTGCAGCCTCCTTCTCCTTGATCTGCTTGTCGAATGCCTTGCGAATCGCCGCAAGACGATCCCTCAGCTCCGCCTTGACCAAGACTGATATGTCCGCCTGTCCGAGTTCCTAGGATGTGTGAGTACCAGACCTGACACTGGTCTACAACAAAAGCGCTCACCAGCGTCAGCGCCTTGATCCCAGCGTCTTTCTCCTTGCCAGAGCTCGCTTCAATTCGATCAAGGCGCGACTTGAACTCGTTCGCAATGCGCGTCGCCTCCTGAGCCTCTTGCCCAGTAACAGCAGTGATTCGTCTTATACCCTTGGCAATTCCCGATTCTTCAATGATCACAAAGTCCTTGATATCTCCCGTCTTCGCTACATGTGTACCTCCACAAAACTCGATGCTGGTACTTCGCCATCTGGGGTTCTCGAGGTCTTTTGCGATTTCGTCGACATCATGCCCTAGTACGACGACACGCACAGGATCTGGATAGGCTTCACCAAATACGGCACGGAGACCTGGGATCTTGAATCCAGACTCAAGATCGACGTCTCTGCTGTAGACCTTTACATTCTTCTTAATCCAATTAACACTCATCGACTCGATTTTGGCAAGTTCCGGAAGTGCAATCTGAGCTTTATGTGAAAAATCAAACCGGAGCTTCGTAGGGGCGACGAGGGATCCCTTTTGGTCGATATGATCCCCAAGAATTTCACGGAGGCAAAAGTTGAGTATATGCGTGGCGGTATGGTTACTACGAAGTGGCCACCGACGAAGTTCGTCATATGACGAGATTACCTCGTCTCCGATGTTTAGGTGGCCGTATTTGAGGTGGCCAGAATGTAGGACGTAGCCGCTGTACGCTTGGACGTTGGTCACTTCGAAATCGCAGGTACCATCAATGACGATGTTCCCAGTGTCGTGTTCTTGACCACCAGCTTCGGCGTAGAAGCTGGTGCGGTCAAGCAGAATACCAAAGTTGGCACCGTCAGGGATGTTGGCGGTAGATGTCAGGAATTCGCGATTGTAGTAGATGCCCTTAACTTGAGCGGTGATATTGCCGAGTTCTGCAGTAGCACAGCATGTGAGATCTTCGTTCCACTCAACGTCCAGATGATCCACTCACGGAACTTGGGCGAGTCATCAGATTTGGGTATTGCGTCGTTCTTTTCCAGCGCCGCAAGGTCATGAACGTCAAGTTTCACAGTATCCACCTTGTCCTTCTTAAATGTACCCTTGCTCGCCTCCTTTGACCGCTCCTGTGCAGCCTCGAACTCGTTTTCGTTTATGGTCAAGCCGAGCTCTTCAGCCATAAGACGCGTCAAATCGACAGGGAAACCAAAAGTGTCGTATAGCCGCCAGACATCCGCGCCGTTGAGTTCTTTTGAGCTTGCTTCCTTCGCGCGTGCGGCGTAGAGGTCGAAGAGCTTTTCGCCACGATCTAGGGTTCGTGAGAAGGACTCTTCTTCCTCGTCGAGGATCTCTTTGATCGCATTTTGTTTCTTCCTGAGTTCTGGGAAGACGTCACCCTGCAAGATAATCGCTTAGCATTCCAACAATGAGACGAGTTGCATTGCAAACCATTTGTTCCACCACGACAGGCATTAGCGACGAAAAGAACGTGCCGATGGGTGCCCCAAGCTTCTTCCTGACATACCGACATCCACGACGAAGTACCCGACGAAGAACATATCCTCGACCAACGTTATTAGGCACACCACCATCGCTCAGCGCGAACGAGAGTGTGCGCACGTGGTCAGCAACGACTCGGTAGGCAGTATCTATCCCGTCTACATCCTCTGCACCGAACTTGCCCGTATATGGCCGAGCGCCAGTAAGTTCCTGAATCTTGAGCATGATTGGAGTGAAGATGTCAGTATCATAGTTTGACATCTTGTTCTGGAGGACAGAGACGATGCGTTCAAAGCCCATGCCCGTGTCGACGTGTTTCGCTGGAAGAAGTTTGAGGGATCCATCTTCTTCGCGGTTGAATTGGATGAAGACGTTGTTCCAGATCTCGACGACTGTTGGGTCGTCTCCATCAACGAGGTGAGGAACCTCACGGCCCCCTATTCGGTCGACGTGTATTTCACTACGGAAGGGATGGTGGGTATGCGCTACGTCTGTTGAAGCTCCTGCTTACCTGCAAGGTCCGCAAGGTCCGGTTGCACCCATCTCTGTGATCACAGTCAGTAGCCAAACGTCGGAAAGAGCGGCAATAGTTACCCCAGAAGTTGAACTTTGAGGGTATGACATGAGTAGGATCCATCCCCAGGGCAAGCCACATTTGCCTAGATTCCTCATCACAGGGTATGTTGTTCTCTGGGTCACCAGAGAAGTATGTGACATATAGTCGCTCTTTGGGTAGCTTGTAAAGTTTCGTCAAGACTTCCCAACTGAATGATATGGCCTCTTTCTGTAATGAAACACACTATTTAGCTGATTTCGGGACTCGAACAACTACACTGACCTTGAAGTAGTCCCCAAATGACCAATTACCAAGCATCTCGAAGAAAGTGTGGTGGTAGGAGTCTTTTCCAACGTCCTCGAGATCTAGGTGATGATATCAGCTGGCGTTCAGTGACAGTACAAAAAGGACGCGCCGTTGTGTTTTCCACCTGCTCTGATGCATTTTTGGCTGTTGAACGCCCGCTTGAGCTTGCCACGCTCGGAATTGGGGTCGACGGTACCTAAAAAGATGGATTTGTACTAGTGATGGTGAGAGATAAAACTGGAGAGCTGACGAGTGTCATAACATACCTGGTTCATGCCAGCATTGGCGAAGAGAAGGGTGGGGTCATCGTAAGGAATAGTTGAGGAGGATGGAACAAAAGTGTGGTTCTTGTCGCGGAAATAGTTGAAGAACCCATCGCGTACTGTACGGGCGGGCCAGGGACCGTCGTAGGAGGACGCCATTCGAGAATGCGAAGGGAATAGGACGCCCTTTGATCGATGGTGCAGACGATGGAGAGATGACTGGAGAAATCGGATTCTAAGCTTCATCCAGATCTCTCTACTGTGTGATCATCTTGTCCTTAATTGGGGATTGACTTGGGATTGACTCATTCATACTCAGGTCACGGGACCGTGCACCATCGCAGCTGATAAGATTAGATTTCTCCTACTTATCATATATTTACATATAATTAATTATCCGTAATCACGCATGAGTGAAATTTCCAAGAACCTGCCCTCAAGATGATCGATAAGGTTCCCCCTCCAAAAACATAAATCACACTGAGTCTTGCGGTCCCGGTGCTTGCAACCGACTCCGTCCTCCCCCTCCCCTTTAAAAATCCAACATATCTGTACTTTTTTTCAGTTCTTTCCCCCTGTAAAATCTAGACATCATGGTGTATGTATTCTCCTCCCAATCTACCCTCGATAATACTGATCAGCTGTCCATGATCGCAGTAACTTCACCACAGGTAAGGCTCGATCCCATCTTCTCTAACAGCGGAATATCTACTGATGATCCTGCTTTGCAGACCAGGTCCGTGCTCTCATGGACAAGCCCACCAACATCCGTAACATGAGTGTCATCGCTCACGGTCGGTATCATTTCGATATCGTCCACCATCTTATCTAAATTACCCCCCACAGTCGATCACGGAAAGTCTACCCTCACTGACTCCCTCGTCTCGAAAGCCGGTATCATCGCATCAGCAAAAGCCGGAGACATGCGCTTTACCGATACCCGTGAGGACGAAAAGGAGCGTGGTATCACCATCAAATCAACTGCCATCTCCATGTACTTTGAGATGGAAAAAGAGGATGTCGAGGTCATCAAGCAAAAAACTGCCGGTAATTCCACCCTCTTCCACAAATCTTCAGAACCTAACCGGATCTTATAGGAAACGAGTTCTTGATCAATCTGATTGACTCTCCCGGACACGTCGATTTCTCATCCGAAGTCACCGCCGCTCTCCGTGTTACCGATGGTGCCCTCGTTGTCGTCGACTGTATCGAAGGTGTTTGTGTACAGACCGAGACTGTCTTGCGTCAGGCACTCACTGAGCGCATCAAACCCGTCGTCGTCATCAACAAGGTTGACCGTGCACTCCTTGAGCTTCAAGTCCAAAAGGAGGACCTCTACCAGTCCTTCCAGCGAACAATTGAGACCGTTAATGTGATCATCTCAACATACCACGACGCTGCTCTTGGTGACGTCCAGGTCTACCCCGACAAGGGTACCGTCGCTTTTGCTTCCGGTCTGCACGGATGGGGTTTCACCCTCCGCCAATTCGCTGGTCGCTATGCGAAGAAATTCGGTGTCCCTAAAGACAAGTTGATTTCCAAGCTTTGGGGTGACAACTTCTTCAACCCCGCCACCCGCAAATGGTCTACAAAATCTGCTGATGCTGATGGCAAACCCCTAGAGCGTGCTTTCAACATGTTCGTCCTCGATCCCATCTTCAGAGTCTTTGATGCCGTCATGAAGCACAAGAAGGATCAAGTCGAGAACATGTGCGAGAAGCTCGAAATTAAGCTTACGGCCGACGAGAAGGAGATTGCGGACAACAAGGCCCTCCTCAAGGTCGTCATGCGCAAATTCTTGCCCGCTGGCGAGGCTCTCCTGGAGATGATAGTCATTCACCTTCCCTCTCCCGCCACTGCTCAGCGCTACCGTGTTGAAACCCTCTACGAGGGACCTATGGACGACGAGTCAGCCATCGGTATCCGCGACTGTGACCCCAAAGGTCCTCTCGTGCTCTACGTGTCGAAGATGGTGCCCACATCCGATAAAGGACGCTTCTATGCCTTTGGTCGTGTCTTTTCCGGAACCGTCCGTTCCGGGCCCAAGATCCGTATCCAGGGACCTAACTACATTCCCGGAAAGAAGGATGATTTGTTCGTCAAGTCTGTCCAGCGTACCGTGCTCATGATGGGTCGCTACATCGAGCCCATCGAGGACTGCCCTGCCGGTAACATCATCGGTCTCGTCGGTATTGATCAATTCTTGCTCAAGAGCGGTACCCTAACAACGTCCGAAACCGCGCACAACATGAGGGTCATGAAGTTCTCTGTATCTCCTGTCGTGCAGGTCGCTGTTGAAGTCAAGAATGCTGCCGATCTTCCCAAGCTTGTCGAAGGTCTCAAGCGTCTCTCCAAGTCTGACCCCTGTGTTCAGGCCTGGATTGCTGATACTGGTGAGCACATCGTCGCTGGTGCTGGAGAGCTCCACTTGGAAATTTGCTTGAAGGTACGGGACCTGTACAGCTTGATGACCGCAGTATTTACCGAAAACTATTCCTAGGACCTGCAAGATGACCACGCTGGTGTTCCTCTCAAGATCTCCGACCCCGTCGTTGGTTACCGTGAGACCGTCAAGGCCGAGTCTACCATCGTCGCACTCTCAAAGTCGCAGAACAAGCACAACCGTCTCTATGCTAAGGCCATGCCCATTGATGAGGAGCTTACCAAGGCTATTGAGAATGGTGCCATCAGCTCACGTGACGATTTCAAGGCTCGCGCTCGTATCCTTGCCGATGAGTACGGTTGGGATGTTACCGATGCCAGGAAGATCTGGTGTTTCGGTCCTGAGACTACTGGTCCCAATTTGTTGGTCGATGTTACAAAGGGTGTGCAATACCTCAACGAAATCAAGGATTCGTGTGTTGCTGCATTCCAGTGGGCAACGAAGGAGGGTGTCTGTGCCGAGGAAAACATGCGTGGTGTCCGTCTCAACGTTATGGATGTGACGGTAAGTCCGGATATCTCTCTTTACTCGCTAACTTTGACCTGGTACGTTTTCAGCTACACACCGACGCAATTCACCGTGGTGGTGGACAAATCATACCAACTTGCCGTCGCGTCTGCTACGCTGCCTGCTTGCTCGCCACCCCCGGTCTCCAGGAACCCGTTTATCTAGGTACGCTTTCTCTCTCTTAGCCAATTAACTATAGGACTAACATTTCTCCCAGTCGAGATTCAATGTCCTGAGAATGCCATCGGTGGTATCTACAGTGTATTGAACAGGCGTCGTGGCCAAGTCTTCAGCGAAGAGCAGAGGCCCGGAACGCCCATGTTCACTGTTAAGGCCTACCTGCCCGTCATGGAGTCCTTTGGTTTCAATGGTGATCTCCGCTCACAAACCGCTGGACAGGCCTTCCCTCAGAGTGTGTTCGACCACTGGGAAATCATGAACGGCTGTAAGTGTAAGGATCATACTTGTCAGTATTGAGAGCTCATGCCCCGTATCTACAGCTCCCCTGGACAAGGGCAGCAAGCTCGAGGAACTCGTCAAGGGCATCCGCACGCGTAAGGGTCTCAAGGTGAGTTCGCCTTTTCTATAGATTGCCATGCCTGTGCTCACTTAGGTTACCTTCACTCATAGCCCGATATCCCACCACTTGACTACTACTATGACAAGCTGTAATGAAATCATTCATGGACGTTGAGTGCTACAAAGTCAAGTTACTATGAGTTTGTTGTACGCTGTCGTATCACTTCACGAACTCAATTCACCTCTGTATTCTTTTCGAAAAATCTTCCCAGCATCTAGGTTGGTCGGTGGACCTGGATCAAGACATTCAGTTCTTCTCTCAATATACATGCTCTGCTCCAGCCTCAAACGTGTTTGTGAACGTATCCTCTCATACTGAAACACCACAAAACCTCCTGTTATCGTTGATGTTGATCCGTGAGATCAGCACGGGACCGTAAGTGATACGAGTGGATCAGTCCATCACCAATTGGGATAAGAGCTTTCGTCAGGAACCAACCCCCCCCCCCCCTTAATGAATCCTGCTCATCATCTTAGTCCCCCCAATTCTGCACTCATTTTACGAAAATCCAACACAATCTTACGTGGAAAACGGAGTTATATTACGGTACTAAAACTTGAAAATACGATAGTGAGAAAAATAACGAGCGGGATAGAGATGCTTTGGACGCAGTAGGAGATGTGGGGAAATGGTTGGCCGTGTTGGTCGAGCGTGGGGCATGACAGATGCTTTTTGGGCACATCACAGTGGAGGTATTGTCACAAGAAATATAAGCAAATACCACATTTAAATGACATGTCATTTTAGGATGAGAATAGTACAACTTGTGACACAGTGACAACACCACTAAATATGGATGAGATTGTTAAACTATAACACCTTTGTATGTAGCATGTAGGGCAATGTAAAATGTTATATGGAAATGGGAGCAACAAGAAGAAGGAGAATGAGGGAGAGGAAAAGGAGATGATAACTTTTTCCCTGGACAAGCATCAGGGGAATTGTGAAGAAATGATAAGCCCATATATGACATTGCCTATTATAAAAAGTACATACTTAAGCATCAGAATGATACACACACTGATCATGCCATATGACAAAAACTATCAGAGGGCAGTGATTTCCCAGACTACTAAGGATTAGCTATGAGTAGTAAATAGGTATGGAATAAACTCACTTCAGCCACTATAGGAATAACAATCCTATGGGCTAGCATGACACAATCAATGAGAGAGACTCATTGATCTTCCTAGATGATGTGGCAAGAAGAGTTGTAGGACATATCAATAGAGTGTGATAACATCTCTATGATAGTCAAGTTACTTATGTGCAATGTGCACTATAAGGGAGTAATAGGTTATGAGCCTTCTGGGTTTTTGTTAAAATCCAGGTCCTCTGGGCTGTCTGGAGTTGTCAGAGTGGAGCGGACATTGGCTTCAACTTATATGTTGTGCCCTTGTTCTGAGTTCAGTTCGGTATTTACAAAAGGGTGGAGTAATGGCAGAAGGGGATGCCAGAGGTTGGAGGGACAGAGGGACAAGAAGAAGACTGGCTTCAGGTGTTGAGGAAGAGACTTAGGATGGACAGAACAGAGGAGTGATCAGAGTTGATATTCGAACTGAAGAATACAAAATACAAGGAGGGTTTTTATACTATGGGAACAAGTAAACACAGAGGGCACCAGAGTGCCAGAGTGAAGCAGAATGTGAGTCAAAGGCAAGGGGCACTCACAAAAAGAATCCCTGACACGAACCCACTCAATTGTATCTATTTGTGTGCTCTCGGGGTCCTGATTCTGACTTTTTGACTATCTTTTTGTTGAGAGTAGATCTGCACACGTAGTAGAGAACAAAAAGTATCCTGATGTATTGATGTACAACTTCCGTCGAGCACAGAGAATATTATTTCGAGAGAGTTGTGAGCTCCGGGATACCAACACAATGTTCCCTCAGTTTCATTACCGCTTTTGGTAGGTGCACATCGGTTACGGTACTATTACGAAGTTCTTGCAAGACATGATCAGTACTCAGTGTCCATCTTGTAACGTGTCTCCTCATCTGACTCGGAATAGTACATGTTGTGGTCAACATACACTGACGAGGATAATACTTTCAGCAGTACATACCATTCTGACAACTCCAACACCAACACATCCTCAGAACCAGGGGAGGGTGGTCCCAGACCCGACATCCACAGAACCATTTCCCAACATAATGTCGCACCTCCTCCAGCCGAGATAATTTGGAGCTATGGAGAAGATGAAATTTTTACTAAGGGTGAGAGTGCTGAACAAGAAGATGCTGACATACCCATGCAGCAGGACTCAGACCCGGAGATGGACTTGGAGGTCTGGAGCGGCCCAGCAGAGGAGGATGCTCTGCTGTTCATTGCGACTCAAACCTGCTCTGATATGCAGGTGAGTGTTCCACCAGTCAACCCAGAGGTTCACACAACCTCGGGAGGACGCCGGGAGGGTTGGTGTACACTTTGCGAGCGGTGGATTGGCCTAGGATGAAGCAAGCAGTCCCTATATCAATACCATAGGCATTATGCATCAGAGGTCTGTCAGAGAGGGGCAAAATAAAAAAGGAATGAAATATTTAGAAAGGAGGAGACAAACACACATCAGGCAACATTCCAGTCAAGGCCTCTGGCCCATTACCGTTCCATTTCCTCTACCTCAGCCACGCCAAGTGTCACCTCTTCAACAGGACGGTCCAACAGTACTGCACTGCGGCCATGGGGCAGCCTGATACCCCTAACCACCCCTGACTACTCTCCTTCGCCTCATGTATCTCGATGCCCATCCCCCTCATCAGCTGACTTATCCCTGTCATTCGGCAAGTCATCAGATCTACACGAACAATTGTTTCTCACTCACCATGCAACTCAGCCTGAGACCCTGCTGATATCCCTGGCAGGATCGTCTATTGAGGTTAACTGTCATATTCCGTGCCGTGCAAGTCAACTCTGCCTCTCCGGAGCCCACTCCGGACCAAGTCCACTTTCTCCGCCCTCCGTTCCTCCGTTTCTCCGCTTCTCCGTTCCTCCGCATTTCCGCCTTCTCCTTAACATTCTCGTTCCTGTGCCTTGATTTCTTATCATTCACATCTTTGACAGACGTTTGACATATCTAATGTTTCCACCTTCCGAATAATCCGATTTCTGACATTTCCCGACGTTCTGACATTTCCCGACGTTCTCACATTTCCCGATGTTCTGACATTTCCTGACGTTCTGACATTTCCCGACTTAATCCTATCTCTTTGACATCTCTGACTCACATCCCACTTCACTCCGGCACTCCGGTGCCCTCTGTGTTTACTTGTCCCCGTAGTATATAAACCCCTTTTTGTATTCTGTATTCCTCAGTTCGAATATTGACTTTGATCACTCCTCCTCTCTGTCCAAACCTAAGTCCCTCGCTCGA